>SJYF01000348.1:741567-764530 GCA_006410515.1 Procapra przewalskii
TATCCAAGGTATTCTATTCCTCTTGATTTAGTTATAAATGACATTATTTTCTTGATTTCTCTTTCTGGTAATAAATTATTAGTGTATAGAAAAATAATAAATTTATGTATATTAATCTCATATCCTAAAAAATTTATTCTTACCTGGAGAATTCCATGGACAGAGGAGCCTGGTGGGCTACAGTCCATGGGGTTGCAAAGAGTCAGACATGACTGAGCAACTAACACTAAACATAGCCAATTAACAAAAAATATCATAACAGTTTCAGATTTTATATATAGTGTAATATCATCTGCAAACAGTGAGCTTTTTTCCATTTTGCTTAAAAAAATTTTTTTTAATTGTCTGATTCTTGTGGCTAGGACTTTCAATTACATATTGAATAGAAGCAGTCAAATTGGGCTTGTTTGTCTTGTTCCTGATCTTGCAGGAAATACTTTGTTTTTCATTATTAAATATCATGGTAGATATGGATTTGTCATAAATGGCCCTCATTATGTTGAGATTGTTGTTGTTGTTCAGTCACTCAGTCATGTCTAATTCTTTGTGATCACATGGACTGCCACATGTCAGGATTCCTTTCCTTCACTGTCTCCCAGAGTTTGCTCAAATGCATGCCTATTGAGTCAGTGATGCCATTTAAGGTTCACTAGTTTGATATCCTTGCTGTCCAAGGGATTCTCAAGAGTCTTCTCTAGCACTGCAGTTTGAAAGCATCAATTCTTCGACTATCAGCCTTCTTTATGGTCCAACTTTAACATCTGTACATGACTACTGGAAAAAACCATAAATTTGACTAGATGGACCTTTGTTGGATAAGTGATGTTCCTGGTTTTTAATACACTGTCTAGGTTCACTTTGTTTTTATTCCAAGAAGCAAGTGTCTTTGAATTTTGTGGCTGCAGTCACCATCTACAGTGATTTTGGAGCCCAAGAAAATAAAGTTTGTCACTGTTATCATTTTTTCCCCATATATTTGCCATGATGTGATGGGACTGGATGCCATGATTTTAGTGATTTGAAATTTGAATTTTCAGCCATCCTTTTCACTCTCCTCTTTTACTTTCATCAAGAGGTTCTTCAGTTCTTCACTTTCTGCTATTAGGGTGGTGTCATCTGTATATTTGAAGTTGTTGATATTTCTCTGCACAATCTTCATTCCAGTTTGTGATTCACCCAGCATAGCATTTTGCATGATGTACTCTGCCTATAAATTAAATAAGCAGGATGACAATATACAGCCTTGACATACTCCTTTATCAATTTGGAACCAGTCTGTTGTTCCATGTCCAGTTCTAACTGTTGCTTCTTGACCTTTATACAGGTTTCTCAGAAGCCAGGTAAAGTGGTCTCGTATTACTGTCTCTTGAAGAATTTTCCAGTTTGTTGTGATCCACACAGTCAAAGGTTTTAGCATAGTCAATGAAGCAGAAGTAGATGCTTTCCTGTTCTTTTGCTTTTTCTATGATCCAACAAATGTTTGCAATTTGATCTCTGATTCCTCTGCCTTTTTAAAATCCAGCTTATACATCTGGAAGTTCTTTTTTCATACACTGTTGAAGCCTAGCTTGAAAAGTTTTGTACATTTCCTTGCTAGCATGTGAAATGAGCACAATTTGTGGTAGCTTGAACATTCTTTGCCATTCCTCTTCTTTGGGGTTGGAATTAAAGTTGACTTTTTCCAGTCCTTTGGCCATTGCTGAGTTTTCCAAATTTGCTGATGTATTGAGTGAAACATTTTAACAAGATCATCTTTTAGGATTTGAAATAGCTCAGCTGGAATTGCACCACCTCCACTAACTTTATAGTAATGCTTCCGAAGGCCCACTTGACTTCAGAATCCAGGATACCTGGCTCTAGGTAAGTGACCATACCATTGTGGTTATCTGCATCATTAAGACTTTTTTTTTTAAAACAGTTCTTCCATGTATTCTTGCCACCTCTTTTTAATCTCTTCTGTATCTTTTAGGTCCTTGCTCTTTCTGTCCTTTATAGTGCCCATCTTTGCATGAAATATTTCGTCTGTATTTCTAATTTTTTTTGAAGAGATCTCTAGTCTTTCCCATTCTATTGTTTTCCTGCTTCTTCAGCATTAGTGGTTGGGGCATAGACTTGGATTACTGTGATGTTGAATAGTTTGCTTTGGTAACAAACTGAGATCATTCTGTCATTTCTGAGACTGCACCCAACTACTGCATTTTAGACTCTATTGTTGACTATGAGGGCTACTGCATTTATTCCAGTGGATTCTTGCCCAAAGTAGTTGATATAATGGTCATCTGAATTAAGCTTGCCCTTTCCCATCCATTTTAGTTCATGGATTCCTAAAATATTGATGTTCACTCTGGCCATCTCCTGTTTGACCACACCCAATTTACCTTGATTCATGGACCTAACATTCCAGATTACTATGCAATAGTATTTTTTTTTTTTACAGCATTGGACTTTACTTTCAAAAAGTAGGTGAGTGACCATACCATTGTGGTTATCTGCATCATCAAGGCTTTAAAACAAAAAACAAACAAACAAACAAACAAACAATTCTTCCACGTATTCTTGCCACCTCTTCTTAATCTCTTCTGCAACTTTTAGATCCTTGCTGTTTCTGTCCTTTATTGTGCCCATCTTTGCATGAAATATTTCTTCAAATGGGAATACATCTGTAAATAGGAATAATTTCTGCTTTGATTCAACCTCTTCATTCTTTCTGGAGCTATTTCTCTGCTCTTCCCTCAACATATGTTTAGCTATGTTCCCTTAATACAAGCTTTGTTGAGTTTTTATCATAAAAGCATGTTGCATTCTGTCAAATACTTTTTTGCATCTGTTGAGGTATTCAGGTGAATTTTATTCTGTCATGTTGATTGATATGGATATTTAATAATCCTTATATCCCTGGAATAAATTCCAATTTATCATGATGTATGATCCTCTTTAAGTATGGTTGAACTTTGTTTGTTACTATTTTGTTGAGGAATTTTGAGTGTTAATCAGGGTTGTTGGCTTTTAATTTTCTCTTGTTGTAGTTTCTTCGTTTTTGGTATCAGGGTAATACTGACCATAGTAGAATACCTTTTGAAGTATTTCAGTCCCTTCAGGCTTTTGCAGAAATTTGAGAAATATGGGTATAAACTCTTTTGTAAATATTTGATAGAATTCTTCTGTGAAGTCTTACTGTCCTGGACTTTTTCTTTTTTGGGGAGTGTTTTGATTACTGCTTCAGTTTAATACTAGTATTCAATACATTCAG
The DNA here is from genome assembly GCA_006410515.1 of Procapra przewalskii. NCBI lineage: Eukaryota > Metazoa > Chordata > Mammalia > Artiodactyla > Bovidae > Procapra > Procapra przewalskii. The sequence continues at coordinate 744,818 of SJYF01000348.1, forward strand.
TTTTTCTATTTCTTTCTGATACAGTCTTGGACAAGAGTATGCTTCTGGCAATTTATCCATTGCTTCTAAATTAAACCAATTTGGGGGCAGTCCTAAGATGGCAGACGAATAGGATGGAGAGACCACTTTCTCCCCCACAAATTCATCAAAAGAACATTTCAACACTGAGTAAGTTCCACAATACAACTTCTGAATGCTGGCAGAGGACATCAGGCACCCAGAAAAGTAGCTCATTGTCTTCAAAAACAGGTAGGAAAAAATATAAATGACAAAAAGAGACAAAAGAGGTAGGAAGGGAGCTCCATCCCGAGAAAGGAGCCTTAAAAAGAGACAAGTTTCCAAACATCAGGAAATACTCTCACTGCTGAGTCTGTGGCAAGCCTTGGAAGCACAGAGGGTAACATAACAGGGAGGAAAAGCAAATAAATAATTCAAACACACAGATTACGAACCCAATAGTAACTTCCCCAGTGGAGAAGCAGTGCAGATGCCTCCATCCACCACTAGCAAGTGGGGGCTGGGCAGAGAGGTGCAGGCTGCATTTCATTTTAAGAATCAGACCTGAGTGCCTTGAGTGTAACCAGAGCGAGCTAACTTGGGCTAGCAAACCAGACTGTGGGATAGCTACCACGCAAAAAGCTCTAACATAAGACACCGCTAGGGCCACACACAGAACAAAAGATGGAACAGAATTATCTGGCTGCCAACCATCCCCCTCTGGTGACAGGCAGCCAGAGCCGGAAGGGCTGGAAGGGGGCAATCGCAGCCCCAGAGAGACATTAACTACCAAACTGCAAACAAATGTCTTTGCTAATTAAGGCTTCTTGGGGTTCTGGAGAGTCATCATCCACATGAGAAGGCGCACCAGTTGTACACCCAGAAAACTGAGCAGCAGGGACTGGAAAGGTGATAAGTCACAGTGACTGCACTCACCAAACACCTGAGTTACTTGGACCTGCTGCTACTGCTACTGCTAAGTCACTTCAGTCATGTCCGACTCTGTGTAACTCCATAGATGACAGCCCACCAGGCCTCCCCATCCTTGGGATTCTCCAGGCAAGAACACTGGAGTGGGCTGCCATTTCCTTCTCCAATGCATGAAACTGAAAAGTGAAAGTGAAGTCACTCAGTTGTGTCCTACTGTTCGCGACACCATGGACTGCAGCCTACCAGGCTCCCCCATCCGTGGGATTTTCCAGGCAAGAGTACTGGAGTGGGGTGCCATTGCCTTCTCCAACTTGGACTTGGGAAGGGCAAAAAATGCAGGCCCAACCGAGTCTGCACCTCTGAGGACTACCTGAGTGCCTGAACCTGAGCAACTTAGACCTAGGTGGTGCATGCAGCCCAGGGGTGGCCTCAGATGGTTCCCAGCGGAACAACCTAGAGCCTGAGCTGTGTGTGCAGTGAGCAGGGGCAGGTCCAGTGTGGCTGAGACACTGCGAGCACGTGCCAGTGTTATTTGTTTGCAGTGTCCCTCCCTCCCCACAGCGTGACTGAACAAGTGAGCCTAAGAAAAGTGTCCACCACTGCCCGCCTTGTGTCAAGGTGGAAATCAGACACTGGAGAGACCAGCAAACAGAAGAAGCTAAAACAAAGGGAACTGCCTTGGAAGTGACAGGTGCAATAGATTAAAGCTCTGTTGTCAGTACCAGCTACATAGGAAGGGGACTATAGATCTTGAGAAATATAAGCCAGAACAAGGACCTACCCAAGAATGAACTGACCCTGCACTGCCCACAACAACACCAGAGAAAGATATATCTATCCTAGATATATCTTTACTATATATCTATCCTAGATATATCCTGTATATATCTTTACTATTTTTACGATCATTTTTTGGGTTGTTTTTTCTTCTTATTTATTTTTAAAACAAAGTCCTCTATTTCTCCTTTAATTTTCATTTTTATAACCTACTATTACTTTTCAAAAAAAGACCCTATTTTTAAAGCAAACTTCATGGATATATTTTTTCTTTTTAATAATTATTGTGACTTTGTTTTTCTTCTTCTTCTTTTCTTTAATGTTGTATTTTTGAAAGTCCAACCTCTACTCTAGATTTTTAATCTTTGCGTTTTGGTATTGTTATCAATTTTGTACCTTCAAAAACCCAATCTTCAGTACCAGTTTTTACATGAGAGTGAGATTACTGGCTTGACTTCTCTCTCTCCTCCTTTGGACTCTCCTTTTTCTCCACCAGGTCGCCTCTGTATCCTCCCTCCCCCTTCTCTTCTCTACAAAACTCTGTGAATCTCTGTGTGCTACAGACAGAGATTGGAGAACACTTAGGAAACTGACTACTGGCTGGATCTGTCTCTCTCCTTTTCATTCCCCTGTTTTATCCTCCTGGCCACCTCTGTCTCCTTCTTCCCTCTCCTCTTCTCTGTATAAGTCCGTGAACATCTCTGAGCAGTCCAGACTGTGGAGTGCACATAAGGAAGCGATTACTGGCTAGCTTGTTCTCTCTTCTTTTGATTCCACCTCATCTCATTAGGGTCATCTCTAACTCCCTCCTCCCTCTTCTCTTCTCCATGTAACTCTGTGAACTTCTCTGGGTGTCCCTCACTGTGGAGAAACTTTTCATCTTTAACCTAGATGCTTTATCAGTGGTGCTGTATAGAAGGAGAAGTCTTGAGATTACTGTAAAAATAAAACTGAAAGCCAGAAGCAGGAGGCTTAAGTACAAATCCTGAGAACATCAGAGAACTCCTGAATCCAGGAACATTAATCAGTAGGAGCCCATCAAATGCCTTGATATCTACACTGAAACCAAGCACCACCCAAGGGTCAACAAGTTCCAGAGTAAGACATATCACGCAAATTCTCCAGCAACACAGGAACACACACCTGAGCTTCAATATACAGGCTGCCCAAAGTTACTCCAAAACCATTGACATCTCATAACTCATTACTGGACACTTCATTGCACGCCAGAGAGAAGAAATCCAGCTCCACTCACCAGAACACCAACACAATCTTCCCTAACCAAGAAACATTGAGGAGCCACTGATACAATCCTATCCACAGCGAGGAAACTCCATAATAAAGATAACTCCACAAACTGCCAGAATACAGAAAGGCCACCCAAACGCAGCAATATAAACAAGATGAGAGACAGAGGAATACCCAGCAGGTAAAGGAACAGGAGAAATGCCCATCAAACCAAACAAAAGAGGAATAGATAGAGAATCTACTTGATAAAGAATTCCAAATAATGAGTGAAATAATCCAAAATCTTGAAATCAAAATGGAATCACAGATAAATAGCATGGAGACAAGGATTGAGAAGATGCAAGAAAGGTTTAACAAGGACCTAGAAGAAATTAAAGAAGTCAATATATAATGAATAATAAAATAAATGAGATCAGAAACACTCTGGAGGCAAGAAATAGTAGAATAATGGAGGCAGAAGATAGGATTAGTGAAATAGAAGGTAGAATGGTAGAAATAAATGAATCAGAGGAAAAAATAAAAATGAATTAAAAAAAATGAGGACAAACTCAGAGACCTCCAGGACAATATGAAATGCTGCAACAATTGAATTATAGGAGTCCCAGAAGAAGAAACAAAAAGAAAGACCATGAGAAAATACTTGAGGAGATAACAATTGAAAAATTCCCTAAATTGGGGAATGAAATAATCACTGAAGTCCAAGAAACGGAGAGGGTCCCAAACAGGATAAACCCAAGGCGAAACACCCCAAGAAACATATTAGTCAAATTAACAAAGATCAAAGACAAAGAACAAATATTAAAAGCAGCAAAGGGAAAAAAAATACACAAAGGGATTCCCATAAGGATAACAGCTGATCTTTCAATATAAACTCTTCAGGCCAGGAGGGAATGGCAAGACATATTTAAAGTGATGAAAGAAAATAACCTAAAGCCCAGAACACTGTACCCAGCAAGGATCTCATTCAAATATGAAGGAGAAATCAAAAGCTTTATAGACAAGCAAAAGCTGAGAAAATTCAGCATCACCAAACCTGCTCTCCAACAAATGCTAAAGGATATTCTCTAGATAGGAAACACAAAAAGGGTGTATAAACCCAAACACAAAACAATAAAGTAAATGGCAACGGAATCATTCAGTTCAGTTCAGTTCAGTCGCTCAGTAGTGTCTGTCTCTTTGAGACCCCATGAATCGCAGCATGCCAGGCCTCCCTGTCCATCACCAATCCCGTAGTTCATTAGACTCATGTCCATCGAGTCAGTGATGCCATCCAGCCATCTCATCCTCAGTTGTTCCCTTCTCCTCCTGCCCCAACCCCTCCAAGCATCAGAGTCTTTTCCAATGAGTCAACTCTTCGCATGAGGTGGCCAAAGTACTGGAATTTCAGCTTTAGCATCATTCCTTCCAAAGAAATTCCAGGACTGATCTCCTTCAGAATGGAATGGTTGGATCTCCCTGCAGTCCAAGGGACTCTCAAGAGTCTTCTCCAACACCACAGTTCAAAAGCGTCAATTCTTCAGCACTCAGCTTTCTTCACAGTCCAACTCTCACATCCATACATGACCACAGGGAAAACCATAGCCTTGACTGGACGGACCTTATTTGGCAAAGTAATGTCTCTGCTTTTGAACATGCTTTCTAGGTTGGTCATAGCTTTTCTTCCAAGAAATAAGCATCTTTTAATTTCATGGCTGCAGTCACCATCTGCAGTGATTTTGGAGCCCCCCAAAACAAAGTCTGACACTCGTTCCACTGTTTCCCCATCTATTTCCCATGAAGTGATGGGACCAGATGCCACGATCTTCGTTTACTGAATGTTGAGCTTTAAGCCAACTTTTTCACTCTCCACTTTCACTTTCATCAAAAGGCTTTTTAGCTCCTCTTCACCTTCTGCCATAAGGGTGGTGTCATCTGCATATCTGAGGTTATTGATATTTCTCCTGGCAATCTTGATTCCAGCTTGTGTTTCCTCCAGTCCAGCATTTCTCATGATGTATTCTGTACAGAAGTTTAATAAGCAGGGTGACAATACGCAGCATTGAAGTACTCCTTTTCCTATTTGGAACCAGTCTGTGGTTCCGTGTCTAGTTCTAACTGTTGCTTCCTCACCTGCATACAGATTTCTCAAGAGGCAGGTCAGGTGTTCTGGTATTCCCATCTCTTTCAGAATTTTCCACAGTTTATTGTGATCCACAGAGTCAAAGTCTTTGGCATAGTCAATAAAGCAGAAATAGATGTTTTTCTGGAACTGTCTTGCTTTTTCCATGATCCAGCGGATGTTAGCAATTTGATCTCTGGTTCCTCTGCCTTTTCTGAAACCAGCTTGAACATCAGGGAGTTCACAGTTCACATATTGCTGAAGCCTGGCTTGGAGAAGTTTGAGCATTACTTTACTAGCATGTGAGATGAGTGCAATTGTGTGGTAGTTTGAGCATTCTTTGGCATTGCCTTTCTTTGGAATTGGAATAAAAACTGACCTTTTCCAATTCTGTGGCCACTGCTGAGTTTTCCAAATTTGCTGGCATATTGAGTGCAGCACTTTAACAGCATCATCTTTCAAGATTTGAAACAGCTCCACTGGAATTCCATCACCTGCACTAGCTTTGTTCGTAGTGATGCTTTCTAAGGCCCAGTTGACTTCACATTCTAGGATGTCTGCGTCTAGGTTAGTGATCACACCATCATGATTATCTGGGTCATGAAGATCTTTTTTGTACAGTTCTTCTGTGTATTCTTGCCATCTCTTCTTAATATCTTCTGCTTGTGTTAAGTCCATACAATTTCTGTCCTTGATCGAGTTCATCTTTGCATGAAATGTTCTCTTGGTATCTCTAATTTTCTTGAAGAGATCTCTAGTCTTTCCTATTCTGTTCTTTTCCTCTATTTCTTTGCATTGATTGTTGAAGAAGGCTTTCTTATCTCTTCTTGCTGTTCTTTGGAACTCTGCATTCAGATGCTTATATCTTTCCTTTTCTCCTTTGCTCTTTGCCTCTCTTCTTTTCACAGCTATTTGGAAGGCCTCCCCAGACAGCCATTTTGCTCTTTTGCATTTTTTTTTCCATGGGGATGGTCTTGATCCCTGTGTCCTGTACAATGTCATGAACCTCTTTCCATAGTTCATCAGGCACTCTATCTATCAGATCTAGGCCCTTAAATCTATTTCTCACTTCCACTGTAGTTGTGTCCAATTCTTGGTGACCCCATGGACTGCAGCACATCAGGCTTACTTGTCCATCACCAACACCTAGAGCTTACTCAAGCTCATGTCCATTGAGTTGGTGATGCCATTCAACCATCTCATCCTCTGTCATTTGCTTCTCCTCCCACCTTCATTCTTTCCCAGCATCAGGGTTTTTTCAAATGAGTCAGTTCTTCCCATCAGTTGGCCACAGTACTGGACTTTCAGCTTCTGCCTCAGTCCTTCCAATGAATATTCAGAACTGAATTTCTTTAGGATTAATTGGAAAAACCATAGCTTTGACAAGACAGACCTTTGTCAGCAAAGTAATGTCTCTGCTTTTTAATATGCTGTCTAGGTTGGTCATAAGTTTTTTTCCAAGGAGCAAGCATCTTTTATTTCATGGCTGCAGTCACCATCTGCAGTGATTTTAGCAAAATGTGGTACACTGGAGAAGGGAATGGAACACCACTTCAGTGTTCTTGCTTTGAGAACACCTTGAACAGTATTAAAAGACAAAAAGATAGGATACTGAAAGATGAACTCCCCAGGTAGGTAGGTGCCTAATATGCTATTGGAGAAAGGTGGAGAAATAACTACAGAAAGAATGAAGAGACAGAGTCAAAGCGAAAACAACAGCCAGTTGTGGATGTGACTGATGTGGCTTTGGAAGCAAGATCCAATGCTGTAAAGAGCAATATTGCTAGAATATTGCTAGAATATTGCTAGACTAGAATGTTAGGTCCATGAATCAAAGCAAATTGGAAGTGGTCAAATAGGAGATAGCAAGAATGAACGTCGACATTTTAGGAATCAGGAAACTAAAATGGACTTTAATGGGTGAATTTAACCCAGATGACCATTATATCTACTACTGTGGAAAGTAATCCCTTAGAAGAAGTGGAGTAGCCCTCATAATTAACAAGAGTTAACTATGCAGTATCCAAAATGTAGTACTTGGGTGCAGTCTCAAAAATGACAGAATGATCTCTGTTCATTTCCAAGGCAAACCATTCAGTATCACAGGAATTCAAGTCCATGCCCCAACCAGTAATTCTGGAGAAGCTGAAGATGAATGGTGTTATGAAAGACCTACAAGACCTCCTGGAACTAACACCCAAAAAAGATGTCCTTTTCATTATAAGGGACTGGAATGCAAAAATAGGAAATAAAGAGCTACCTGGAGTTAACAGGCAAATTTGACCTTGGAGTACAGAATGAAGCAGGGCAAAGACAGAGAGTTTTGCCAAGAGAACACATTGGTCAGAGCAAACACCCTCTTCCAATAACACAAGAGAAGACTCTACACATGGACAGATGGTCATCTACAGGTGGTCAATGTGAAAATCAGATTGATTATATTATTTACAGCCAAAGATAGAGAAGCTCTATATAATCAACCGAAACAAGACCAGGAACTGACTGTGGCTCAGATCATGAACTCCGTATTGCCAAATTCAGACTTAAAATGAAGAAAGTAGGGAAAGCCACTAGACCATTCAGGTATGACATAAATCACATCCCTTATGATTGTACAGTGGAAAAAAGAAATAGATTCAAGGGATTAGATTTGATAGAGTGCCTGAAGAACTATGGATGAAGGTTCATGACATTGTACAGGAGATCAAGACATCCCCAAGAAAAAGAGATGTAACAAGGCAAGATGGTTGTTTGAGGCTGTGAAAAGAAAAGTGAAAGGCAAAGGAGAAAAGGAAAGATATACCCATTTGAATGCAGAGTTCCAAAGAAAAACAAAGAGAGATAAGAAAGCCTTCTTCAGTGATCAATGCAAAGAAATAGAAGAAAACAACAGAATGGGAAAGACTACAGATCTCTTCAAGAAAATTGGAGATATCAAGGGAGTATTTCATGCAAAGATTGGCACAATAAAGGACAGAAATGTCATAGACCTAACAGAAGCAGAAGATATTAAGAAGAGGTGGCAAGAATACACAGAAGAATTATACAAAAATGATCTTCATGACCTAGATAACCACGATGGTATGGTCACTCTCCTAGAGCCAGGCATCACGGAATGTGAAATCAAGTGGGCCTTTGGAAACATCACTGCAAACAAAGCTAGTGGAGGTGATGGAATTCCAGTGGAGCTCTTTCAAATCCTGAAAGATGATGTTGTGAAAGTGTTGCACTCAATATGCCAGCAAATTTGGAAAATCAGCAGTGGCCACAGGACTGAAAAAGTTCAGTTTTCATTCCAATCCCAAAGAAAAGCAATGACGATGAATGTTCAAACTACCACACAATAGCACTTATCTCAAATGCTATCAAAGTAATGCTCAAAATCCTCCAAGCTGGCTTCAATAGTATGTGAACCATGAACTTCCAGATGTTCAAGCTGGATTTAGAAAGGGCAGAGGAACCAGAGATAAAATTGCCAATATCCACTGAATCATTGAAAAAGCAAGAAGTTTTTCTGGAAGGAAAGCATTTGCTTCTGCTTTATTGATTGCATCAAAGTCTTTGACTCTGTGGATCACAATAAACTGTGGAAAATTCTTAAAGAGATGGGAATACCAGACCACCTGACCAGTCTGCTGAGAAATCTGTATGCAGGTCAGAAAGTAACAGTTAGAACTGGACATGGAACAACAGACTGGTTCCAAATTGGGAAAGGATTACATCAAGGTTGTATATTGTCACCCTGCTTAATTAAGTTACATGCAGAGTACATCATGAGAAATGTGAGGGTGGGTGAAGCAGAAGCTGAAATCAAGACTGCCAAGAGAAATATCAATAACTTCAGATATGCAGATGACACTAGCCTTATGACAGAAAAGAGAAGAACTAAAGACCCTCTTGATGAAAGTGAAAGAGGAAAGTGAAAATGTTGGCTTAAAACTCAGCATTCAGAAAAGTAAGATCATGGCATCCAGTTCCATTGCTTCTTGGCAAACTGATGGGGAAACATTGGAAAACAGTGGGAGAATAGTATGGGGGATCTTTAAAAACCTAAAAATAGAACAATCTAGACTCAGGAATCCTGTTACTGGGCATATACCTGGAGATAGTCACAATTCAAAAAGATACATGTATATAAATGTTCATTTCAGCACTATTTACATTTAGCCAGCATATGGAAGAAACCTAAATGTCCATCAGCATAGGAATGGATAAAGATGTGGTGTATATACAGTAGAATGTTACTCATCCATTAAAAGGAACAGAATAGTTTCAATTACAGTGACATAGATGGACCTAGGACTGTCATGCAGACTGAAGTAAGTCAGAAAGAGAAAAAATATCATATATTAACACATATATGTTAAATCTAGAAAAATGGTATAGATGATCCTATTTGCAAAGGAGAAATAGAGGCAGACTTAACAAATGTATAATTACCAAGGGGTTAGGGGGATGATGGGATGAATTGGAAGATTGGGGTAGGCTATATAGTACAGGGAACTATATAGTAGAGGGAACTCTACTCGGTGCTCTGTGGTGACCAAAATGGGAAGGGAATGCATAAAAGACAGGCTGATATGTAGGGGTGTTTCACTTTCCTGCACAGCAGAAACAGACACAGCAGTTTAAAGCAACTATCAGTTCAGATCAGTTCAGTTCAGTTCAGTTGCTCAGTTGTGTCCAACTCTTTGTGACCCCATGAACTGCAGCATGCCAGGCTTCCATGCTCATCACCAACTCCCAGAGTTTACTCAAACTCATGCCCATTAAGTCGGTGATGGCATCCAACAATCTCATCCTCTGTCATCCCCTTCTCTTCCTGCCTTCAATCTTTCCCAACATCAGGGTCTTTTATAATGTGTCAGCGCTTTGTGTCAGGTGGCCAAAGGATTGGAGTTTCAGCTTCATCATCAGTCCTTCCAATGAATATTCAGAACTGATTTCTTTTAGGATGGACTGGTTGAATCTCCTTGCTGTCCAACGGACTCTCAAGAGTCTTCTCCGACACCACAGTTCAAAAGAATCAATTCGGTGCCCAGCTTTCTTTGTACTTCAACTGTCAACATCTATACATGATTACTGGAATGATCTTAGCCTTGACTAGACAGACCTTTGTTGGCAAAGTAATGTCTCTGCTTTTTAATAAGCTGTCCAGGTTGATCATAAATTTTCTTCCAAGGAGTAAGCATCTGTTAATTTCATGGCTTCAGTCACCATCTGCAGTAATTTTGGAGCTCCAAAATATAAAGTCTGCCACTGTTTCCACTGTTTCTCAATCTATTTGCCATGAAGTGATGGGACTGGATGAAATGATCTTTGTCTTCTGAATGTTGAGCTTTAAGCCAACTTTTTCACTCTTCTCTTTCACTTTTATCAAAAGGCTCTTTAGTTCTTCACTTTCTGCCATAAGGGTGGTGTCATCTGCGTATCTGAGGTTATTGATTTTCTCCCAGCAATTTTGATTCCAGCTTGTGCTTCATCCAACTTCATTCAAAGCAACCATACTCCAATCATAAAAAGGAAAAAGATATTCCATGCAAATGGAAATCAAAGAAACCTGGAGTAGCAATACTTATCTCAGACAATATTGTCTTTAAAAATTAAGATTGTTATAGGAACAAAGAAGAACATTACATAATGATTAAGGGATCAATCCAAGGTGAAGATATAGCAATTGTAAATATACATATACCCGATATATGAGGATCTCAATACATAAAGCAAATATTAATGGACAAAAAGGAAGAAATTGACAGTAAAGCAATGATATTAAGGGATTTTAACACACCACTTATAGCAATGGACAAATCATTCAGAGAGCAAATCAATAAAACAACATTGGCTTTAAATGACACGACTTTAAATGACTTAATAAATACATGTAGAACATTCTATCCAAAAGCAGCAGAATACATATTCTTTTCAAGAGCACGTGGAACCTTCTCCATGCTAAATAAAAAAAACAAGCCTTGGTAAATTTAAGAAAATTGAAATGATATCAGACTAGAAATCAAGTACAGGAAAAACTTGCAAAAAAGCTCACAAGCATGTGTAGGCTATGTAAAATATCAAAGGATCACTCAAGAAATAAAAGAGGAAAGAAAAAAATCTACATACAAATGAAAACAAAAACATGAACCAAAATCGATGGGATGTTGCAAAAGCAGTTCTAAGAGGGAAGTTTTAAAGTGATACAAGCTTATCTCAGAAAATAAAAAATTTAAATAAACAACTTAACCTGACAACTAAAAGAGCTAGAAAAAGAAGAATAAATAAGACCCAAAGTTGGTAAAAGAAAAGGAATCATAAAGGTCAGAGCAGAAGTAAATGAAATAGAGACAGAAAAAAAAATAGAAAAGATCAATGAAACTAAGAGCTGGTTCTTTCAAGTTTTACAGACAAGCAAAACTGAAAAACCTTAAGGTAGACTCATCAAGAAAAAAGAGAAGGTCAACATCAATCAAATTAGAAATGGGAAAGGAGTAGTAACAATAGACACCAAAGAAATACAAAGGATCATAAGAGATTACAATGAAAAATTACATATATATATATATATGTGTGTGTGTGTGTGTGTGTGTGTGTGTGTGTGTGTGTGTGTTTGTATGATGAATAACCTTAGTGGAAAAATTCACAGAAATCTACAAGCTCCAAAGACTAAATGAGGAAGAAATAGAAAATATGAGAAGAACAATTACCAGTGTGAAATTGAATCAGTATGAATAAAGAAATAAATTAAAACTCCCAACAAACACAAGTCCAGGGCCAGATGGCTTCACAGGTGAATTTTACATTTAACATTTAGAGCAGTGTTAACACAAATTCATTTCAAACTGTCCCTTTCAAAATGCTTCCCAATGCATTCTATTAGGCCATTATTACCTTGATATCAAAACCAAAAAGTTATCACTATCACACATAAAAAGAAAATTGCAGGTCAATTCATTGATGAACAATGGATGCAAAAATCCTCAACAAAATATTAGCATCGGAAGAACTGATACTGAAGCTGAAACTCCAATGCTTTGGCCATCTGATGTGAAGAACTGACTCATTGGAAAAGACCCTGATGCTGGGAAAGATTGAAGGCAGGTGGAGAAGGGGGTGCCAGAAGATAAGATGATTGTATGGCATCACCGACTGGATGGATGTAAGTTTGAGCTCTGGGAGTTGGTGATGGACAGGGAAGCTTGGCGTGCTGCAGTCCATGGGGTCACAGAGTCAGACATGATTGAACAACTGAACTGAACTCAGCTGAACTCAGAGATGCAAAATGATTTTATGTCCACAAGTCACTGTGACATGCCACATTAGCAAGCTGAAGAATAAAACATATGATCATCTCAAGAGATTCAGGAAAAGCTTTTGACAAAATTCAACATCCATTTATGATAACAAACTCTCCAGAAATTGGGCATAGGTGGAACCTGCCTCAACATAATGGGCCTTTCAGGTGGTGCAGTGGTAAAGAATCCACCTGCCAACGCAGGAAATGCAGGTTTGATCACTGGGTCAGGAAGGTTCCCTGGAGTAGGAAAAGGCAATTCACACCAGTATTATTCCCTGGAAAATTCCACACAGAGGACTCTGATTTGCTACCATCCATGGGGTCACAAAGAGTCAGACATGACTAAGCATGCCTGCACAAACAAAAAACTTACCATAATATAGGTCACATATGACAAGCCCACAACTAACATCATGCTCAATATTGAAAAGCTGAAAGCATGTTCTCTAAGATCAGGACCAAGACAAGGATGCCCACCCTCACCACATTTATTGAACACAGTTTTGGGAATCCTAGCCAAAGCAAGCAGACAACAAGAAGAAATAAAAGATTCATTCATTCACTCAGTAATTTGAATCAGCATGTTAATATGCCAATTGCTATATTTGTGATTATGGTTATATTTTAAATGCTTTTCTTGTATATAGCTGTGCATAGATGGCATAATTTTGAGTATTGCTTTCTTCTGTGATCCTCAGTCTCTTTCTTCCTTTAGTGGATGCATTTAGACTATTCATATTGGCTATATTTATTAACATGATCATATTTAAATTTATCATCTTGCTACTTGTTTTCTGTGTACTGATTGATTCTTTGTTACTTTTTATTTTCTTTTTCTGCTTTATGTTGTATTATATTTTATAATTCTATTTCCACTCTAGTAATGGCTTATTAATTGTGTATTTTAAAATAATTTTTCTTATAGTGTTTCACCTAAGATTTGCAATATATACTTTCAATTTTCCAAAGCTATTTGTAAGGCCTCCTCAGACAGCCATTTTGCTTTTTTGCATTTCTTTTTCTTGGGGGATGGTCTTGCTCGGTATCTCCTGTACAATGTCACAAACCTCCGTCCATAGTTCATTAGGCACTCTATCAGATCTCGTTCCTTAAATCTATTTCTTACTTCCACTGTATAATCATAAGGATTTGATTTAGGTCATACCTGAATGGTCTAGTGGTTTTACCCACTTTCTTCAATTAAAATCTGAATTTGGTAGTAAGGAGCTCATGATCTGACCCATACTCAGCTCCCGGTCTTGTTTTTGTTGATTGTATAGAGCTTCTCCATCTTTGACTGCAAAGGATATAATTAATCTGATTTCAGTGTTGACCATCTGGTGATGTCCATGTGCAGAGTCTTCTCTTGTGTTGTTGAAAAAGGGTGTTTGCTCTGACCAGTGAGTTCTCTTGGCAAAAATCTGTTAGCGGTTGCCCTGCTTCATTCTGTACTCCAAGGCCAAATTTGCCTCTTACTCCAGGTGTTTCTTGACTTCCTACTTTTGCATTCCAGTCCCCTATAATGAAAAGGAAATCTCTTTTGGGTGTTAGTCCTAGAAGGTCTTGTAGGTCTTCATAGAACCATTCAACTTCAGCTTCTTCAGCGTTATTGGTCTGGGCATAGACTTGGATAACCATAACATTGAATGGTTTGCCCTGGAAATGAACAGAGATCATCCTGTTGTTTTTGAGATTGCATTCAAGTACTGCATTTCAGACTCTTTTGTTAACCATAATGGCTACTTCATTTCTTCTAAGGGATTCCTGCCCACAGTAGTAGATATAATGATCATCTGAGTTAAATTCACCCATTCCAGTCCATCTTAGTTCACTAATTCCTACAGTTTCAATGTTCACTCTTACCATCTCCTCTTTGACTACTTCCAGTTTACCTTAATTCATGGACCTAACACTCCAGATTCCTAAGTAATATGCTCTTTACAGCATCGAACTTTGCTTCTATCACCAGTCTTATTCATAACTGTGTGTCATTTTTGCTTGGGCTCCATCCCTTCATTGTTTCTGGAGTTATTTCTCTACTGATCTCCAGTAGCATACTGGGCACCTACTGACCTGGGGAGTTCTTTTAGTGTTCCATGCTTTTGCCTTTTCATACTGTTCATGGGGTTCTCGAGGCAAGAATATTGAAGTGGTTTTCCATTCCCTTCTCCAGTGAACCACATCTGTCAGACCTCTCCACCATTACCCATCTGTTTTGTGTGGCCCCACACGGCATGTCTTAGTTTCACTGAGTTAGACAAGGTTGTGGTCCATGTGATCAGATTGGCTAGTTGTCTGTGATTGTGGTTTCAGTCTGTCTGCCCTCTAATGCCCTCTCTCAGAGCCTATCATCTTACTTGGGTTTCTCTTACCTTGAACGTGGGGTATCTCTTCAAAGCTGTTCCAGCAAAGCGCAGCTGCTGCTCCTTACCTTGGACATGGGGTAGCTCCTCTTAGCCTCGCTTGTGCGTCATCACAGCCGCTATGTTGGTGTGCTGGCATTGCCCCTGTGTGGGATCCAACATCCGCTGGATCATCAAAAGAGCAAGAGAGTTCCAGAAAAAAAAATTATTTCTGCTTTATTGATTATGCCAAAGCCTTTACTATGTGGATCACAATAAACTATGGCAAATTCTGAAAGATATGGGAATACCAGACCACCTGACCTGCCTCTTAAGAAACCTGTGTGCAGGTCAGGAAGCAACAGTTAGAACTGGACATGGAACAACAGACTGGTTCCAAATAGGGAAAGAAGTATGTCAAGGCTGTATATTGTCACCCTGCTTTATTTAACATATGCAGAGTACATTATGAGAAACGCTGGGCTGGATGAGGCACAAGCTGGAATCAAGATTGCCAGGAGAAATATCAATAGCCTCAGATATGCAGATGACACCACCCTTATCACAGAAAGTGAAGAAGAACTAAAGAGCCTTTTGAAAGTGAAAGAGGAGAGTGAAAAGGTTGGCTTAAAGCTCAAAATTCAGAAAACTAAGATTATGGCATCTGGTCCCATCACTGCATGGCAAATAGATGGGGAAACACTGTCAGACTTTATTTTGGGGGGCTCCAAAATCACTGCAGATGGTGACTGCAGCCATGAAATTAAAAGACGCTTGCTCCTTGGAAGGAAAGTTATGACCAACTTAGATAGCATATTCAAAAGCAGAGACATTACTTGGCCAACAAAGGTCCGTCTAGTCAAGGCTATAGTTTTTCCAGTGGTCATGTATGGGTGTGAGAGTTGGACTATAAAGAAAGCTGAACACCAAAGAATTGATGCTTTTGAACTGTGGTGTTGGAGAAGACTCTTGAGAGTCCCTTGGACTGTTAGGAGATCCAGCCAGTCCATCCTAAATGAGATCAGTCCTGGGTTTTCATTGGAAGGACTGATGTTGAAGCTGAGACTCCAATCCTTTGGCCACCTGATGTGAAGAGCTGACTCACTGGGAAAGACCCTGATGATGGGAAAGATTGAGGGCAGGAGGAGAAGGGGATGACAGAGGATGAGATGGTTGGATGGCATCACCGACACAATGGACACAGGTTTAGGTGGATTCCGGGAGTTGGTGATGGACATGACTGAGCAACTGAACTGAACCATATTTCATCAAACTGACAGTCAAATAATTCAATATTTTATGTATAGTGTAAGAAACTTCACATAATATACCTTCAATTCCCCCTCCCTTCTTTTGTAGCATTATCATCATGAACATTTTAATGGGTTTTAACCCCTTCACTTCCTTGACTATTCATAAGATGATATTCTTTCATGCCAGCACTGCATCTCTCTTATTCTTTTTTTTTTTTTTTTTAACCTCTGGACTTCCTTCTAAGAACTTACTTTATTAGGTTAAGCCCACCCAGAACAATCTCCCTTTTGATGAAATCAGCTGGTTTGAGACCTTAATAACATCTGGAAAAAGTCCCATTTTTCATGTAATGTATCATAGCAAGGGTGTGTCAGGCTCTCAAATCTATCAGTGCTGCCCACATTTAAGAAGAGATTATATAAGAGCTTGCATCATTGGGGGCCATCTTAGAATCTGGCCTAATGTGTCTGCTAGTTGTTGTTGTTGTTCAGTCACTCAGTCATTTCTGACTCTTTGAGACCCCATGCATTGCAGCATATCAGGCTTCCCTGTCCTTCACTATCTCTTGGAGTTTGCTCAAACCAAGTCCATTGAGTCAATGATGCCATGCAACCATCTCAACCTTTGTGCCTCCTTCTCCTCCAGCTCTTATCTTGAGAGGGTAACAGACCAGGGGTCTCCAAATGGAAGAAATAGCCTACAAGTGTCAGACATTTTTATCTCTCTTAAGTGGCAGGAGGAAACAAACTAGCGATATTTTTTCCTTCTCTATACAAGTTTAAAAGGAGGTTTCTCTTAAAATTCTGTGTTGCCATAATGACACCTGGTTTCACCTGAAGTTAACCAATGCCTTTTTCTTATGGAAGTGTTTATCTTAAGCTATGCGAATGTACTATGCATTACCCCAAACTCTGTCTTTGAGTCAGTTCCTCCTTTTGGCTCAGAACCTACTTGACAAACCAGTATGTTATACTCAGATATTGTTCCTCTAATCTACATAAATGAAACTATTTGTGTGGTGATCTGCCCTTCTTCAAGATTCAAGTTAATCATTTTATAGCCCAGGATGAACCATTTGGTGCCAAGATTATCCCAAAATACATCTTATGGGTGAGGGGCCTGGTGCCATTCTGAGTTTTAAGACATTCCTTTCTTTCATTAACAGACTGCTAGTGACTACATAACATCCAGCTGAAGACTAGCAGGAGGGTACTCTTTCTGCCCTTTTCTGATGCCTATGTCAGAAGCTTTCTCTATCTCCTTTATACTTTAATAAAACTTTATTACACAAAAGCTCTGAGTGAGCAAGCCTTGTCTCTGGCCCCGGACTGAATTCTTCTTTGGGTCCAAGAATCCTGGCGTCATGATTCAACAAGGCTGGGTGAAGTCGCTCAGTCGTGTCTGACTCTTTGCGACCCCGTGGACTGTAACCTACTAGGCTTCTCTGTCCATGGGATTCTCCAGGCAAGAATACTGGAGTGGATTGCCATTTCCTTCTCCAGGGGATCTTCCAGACCCAGGGATCGAACCTGGGTCTCCCGCATTGGAGGCAGACACTTTAATGTCTGAGCCACCAGGGAAGTGTGATCTTTCTCATCATTAGGTCTTTTCCAATTTGTTTAAAGACCCTGTATTATAGTTCCAGCATTTGTGTACATTTCTGTTTATTGATTTATTTCTTGATTATGGGTTATTTCCTTCTTTCTGTGTGTGTGTGTACGCGTGCCTTTTTTTTAAAAAATTATTAAATATTGAACATTACAGGCAGAAGAACAGTAGAAACTGAAGTGAAAAGTATTTACATGTGTAAATGGAACTTCTATTTTTTGGTCAGGACTTTACTTTTAGAGTGTTGAGTAAATCTAGTTAAGGGTTGTGCTGCTTTGCTGTTATTAGTGAAACTTTCAGTATTCTATAGGTTTCAAAGTCATCTAGAGGTGGGCTGCTGTTGAAGAAAATGGAAAGTGAAAAATGTTAGTTGCTCAGTCATGTCCAAATCTTTGCAACCCCATGGACTGTAGCTCACCAGGTTCCTCTGTCCTTGGAATTCTCCAGACAAGATACTGGAGTGGGTAGCCATTTCCTTCTCCTAGGGATCTTTCTGACCCAGAGATCAAACTCAGGTCACCTGAATTACAGGTGGATTCTTTACTTTCTGAGCCACCAGGGTCGTTGTTACCCTCTGCAAAATGTGTAGACTGAGATGGAAGAGGGTTTTTCTCTATATTCCTGTTCCTCACATAAGCTTTCAGTGATTCCTTCTCACCTTTGCCAAAGCAGAAGTCTCTTTCCACACTCTTTTTCTTCCCCTCAGTAGCAGACAGATGTAGCTCATTAATCAGTACTAGTCTTGTTGTGGGAGCAAACTAGGATTTTCTTTTATGCTTGTCTAGCATCAGTCCATTCTGAAGATCAACCCTGGGATTTCTTTGGAAGGAATGATGCTGAAGCTGAAACTCCAGTCCTTTGGCCACCTCATGAGAAGAGTTGACTCATTGAAAAAGACTCTGATGCTCAGAGGGATTGGGGGCAGGAGGAGAAGTGAACAACCGAGGATGAGATGGCTGGATGGCATCACTGACTTGATGGATGTGAGTCTGAGTGAACTCTGGGAGTTGGTGATGGACAGGGAGGCCTGGTGTGCTGCACTTCATGGGGTTGCAAAGAGTCCAACACGACTGAGTGACTGAACTGAACTGAGCATCAGTCATAGGTTCAGTTCAGTCGCTCAGTCATGTCTGACTCTTTGCTACCCAATGAACCACCTGAGTGGTTCCCTGAGTCCACCCAAACCCATGTCCATTGTGTCGGTGATGCCAGCCGGCCATCTCACCCTCTGTCATCCTCTTCTCTTTCTTCCCTCAATCTTTTCTAGCATCAGGGTCTTTTCAAGTGAGTCAGCTCTTTGCATCAGGTGGCCAAAGGATTGGAGTTTCAGCTTCAACATCAGTCCTTCAAATGAACACCAGGACTGATCTCCTTTAGGATGGACTAGTTGGATCTCCTTACAGTCCAAGGGACTATCAAGAGTCTTCTCCAACACCACAGTTCGAAAGCATCAACTCTTCTGCACTCGGCTTTCTTTACAGTCCAATTCTCACATCCATACATGACCATACATGATCAGTCACAGGTTCAATTCAGTTCAGTTTAGTCACTCAGTCGTGTCCAACTGTTTGCAACCCCATGAATCGCAGCACGCCAGGCCTCCCTGTTCATTACCATCTCTCGGAGTTCACTCAGACTCACGTCCATCAAGTCCATGATGCTATCCNNTCTCATCCTCGGTCGTCCCCTTCTCCTCCTGCCCCCAATCCCTCCCAGCATCAGAGTCTTTTCCAATGAGTCAACACTTAGCATGAGGTGGCCAAAGTACTGGAGTTTCAGCTTTAGCATCAGTCTTTCCAAAGAAATCCCAGGGTTGATCTCCTTAAAAATGGACTGGTTGGATCTCCCTGCAGTCCAAGGGGCTCTCAAGAGTCTTCTCCAACACCACAGCTCAAAACCATCAATTCTTCAGTGCTCAGCCTTCTTCACAGTCCAACTCTCACATCCATACATGACCACAGGAACAACCATAGCCTTGACTGGATGGACCTTAGTCGGCAAAGTAATGTCTCTGCTTTTGAATATACTATCTAGGTTGCTCATAACTTTTCTTTCAAGGAGTAAGCGTCTTTTAATTTCATGGCTGCAATCACCATCTGCAGTGATTTTGGAGCCCCCCCCAAAATAAAGTCTGACACTGTTTCCACTGTTTCCCCATCTATTTCCCA
>SJYF01000348.1:764572-778400 GCA_006410515.1 Procapra przewalskii
AACTTTTTCACTCTCCTCTTTCACTTTCATCAAGAGGCTTTTTAGCTCCTCTTCACTTTCTGCCATAAGGGTGGTGTCATCTGCATATCTGAGGTTATTGATATTTCTCCCAGTCACAGGTAGGCAGTTTTTATTTTGTCATTTAAAGGGAGACTTTCTCAGTATTCCTGCCCATCCATGTTTTAGAAGTAAGATTGCAGCCTATTTTGGGTGGGAAATTCTTGCCTTTTGCCAGTAGAAGTAGATGTATGCAGTGTTGATATAGAATCTTGGGGCCATACAGATACCAATACCTCTTGCAGAGGGGCTTCATTATTTCAACTGTTCAGTTAGTTCAATTATTTCTCCAGAAACCATAATTCTTTAGGTCTTGGAAACAAAAGGATTTGTTGCTCCTCCTCCAGTAACTTGAGACTTTTGATTTGTAAAACAAAAGGGTCTGGGAAATCAGGCAGGACATCCTGAATGTCTCCCAGTGGATGGTATTCACCTCATGTACACAAGCTCCATCAAATGAGTCTCTCACCCTGCCCACAATCTTTCTATCTTTCTTCTGAATACTTAGTGAAGGGTCGGGAGAAATAGCTTGCAAGTTTGTTTGATCCAGAGTTTTGATCCAGGGTCTTAGCTATTTCAAACTGACTAGTCAACACTTGGCCTTCAAGAATTTTTTTTTTTTGACATTTTAGCTAAATTCTTCTTATCGACCTGTGCTAGCAAGAACAGTATCACCTCCTTTTTACTGTACCAAATGTCAAACATTTTGTATCCCACTTCTTTCTGAAGGGATTTGTTCTTCTTCCAAATTCAGATTACTTGGATGCCATGAGAAGACTTGTGCAAGAAAAGTTATGATTTTTAAAAAGTTATTTGACTTTTTCCTATTACTAGGGTGAAAGTGATATTTTTGCAACTTTATATTTCCTAGGCAAAAGCAGAAAGCCAAGGCTATAGAGATGAAATAAATATAGTTTTTTTTTAAATTGAGCTTTTTTAAAGAAATTTTATTTATTTTAATTGAAGGTTAATTCCTTTACAATATTGTATTGGTTTTTGCCACACATCAACATGAATCTGCCACAGGTATATACATGTTCCCCATCCTGAACCCCCCTCCCACCTCCCTCCCCGTACCATCTCTCTGGGTCATCCCAGTGTACCAACCACAAGCATCCAATATCATGCATCAAACCTGGACTGGCTATTCATTTCATATATGATATTATACATGTTTCAATGCCATTCTCCCAAATCACCCCACCCTCTCCCTCTCCCACAGAGTCCAAAAGACCGTTCTATACATCTGTGTCTCTTTTGTTGTATGGCATACAGGGTTATCATTAGCATCTGTCTAAATTCCATATATATGCATTAATATACTGTAATGGTGTTTTTCTTTCTGGCTTGCTTCACTCTGTATAATAGGCTCCAGTTTCATCCACCTCATTAGAACTGATTCAAATGTATTCTTTTAACGGCTAAGTAATGCTCCACTGTGTATATGTACCACTGCTTTCTTATCCATTCATCTGCTGATGGACATCTAGGTTGCTTCCATGTCCTGGCTATTAGAAACAGTGCTGCAATGAACATTGGGGTACACGTGTCTCTTTCAGTTCTGGTTTCCTCTGTGTGTATGCCCAGCAGTGGGATTACTGGGTCATAAGGCAGTTATATTTCCAGTTTTTTAAGGAATCTCCCTCAGAGAAGGCAATGGCACCCCATTCCAGTATTCTTGCTTGGAAAATCTCATGGACGGAGGAACGTGGTGGGCTGCAGTCCATGGGGTCACTAAGAGTCGGACATGACTGAGCGACTTCACTTTCACATCTCACTTTCATGCATTGGGGAAGGAAATGGCAACCCACTCCAGTGTTCTTGCCTGGAGAATCCCAAGGACGGGGAAGCCTGGTGGGCTACCGTCTATGGGGTCGCACAGAATCGGACACGACTGAAGAGACTTAGCAGCAGCAGCAGCAGCAGCAGCAAGGAATCTCCACACTGTTCTCCTTAGTGGCTGTACTAGTTTGAATTCCCACCAACAGTGTAAGAGAGTTCCCTTTTCTCTACACCCTCTTCAGCATTCATTCTTACAGACTTTTGCATTGCAGCTATTCTGACTGGCGTGTAATGGTACCTCATTGTGGGTTTGATTTGCATTTCTCTGATAATGAGTGATGTTGAGCATCTTTTCATGTGTTTGTTAGCCATCTGTATGTCTTCTTTGGAGAAATGTCTATTTAGTTCTTTGGCCTATTTTTTGATTGGATCGTTTATTTTTCTGGAATTGAGCTGCAGGCGTTGCTTGTATATTTTTGGGATTAGTTGTTTGTCAGTTGCTTCATTTGCTATTATTTTCTCCCATTCCGAAGGCTGTCCTTTCACCTTGCTTACAGTTTCCTTTGTCTTGCAGAAGCTTTTAATTTTAATTAGATCCCTTTTGTTTATTTTTGCTTTTATTTCCAGTATACTGGGAGGTGGGTCATAGAGGATACTGCTGTGATGTATGTCAGAGAGTGTTTTGCCTATGTTCTCCTCTGTCTTATAGTTTCTGGCTTTACATTTAGATCTTTAATCCATTTTGAGTTTATTTTTGTGTATGGTGTTAGAAAGTGTTCTAGTTTCATTCTTTTACAAGTGGTTGACCAGTTTTCCCAGCACCACTTGTTAAGGAGGTTGTCTTTAATCCATTGTATATTCTTGCCTCCTTTGTCAAAGATAAGGTGTCCATAGGTGTGTGGATTTATCTCTAGGCTTTCTATTTTGTTCCATTGATTTATATTTCTGTCTTTGTGCCAGTACCATACTGTCTTGATGACTGTGGCTTTGTAGCAGAGCCTGAATTCAGGCAGATTGATACCTTCATTCCCATTCTTCTTTCTCAAGATTACTTTGGCTATTTGAGGTTTTTCGTATTTCCATACAAATTGTGAAATTATTTGTTCTAGCTCTGTGAAAAATACCGTTGGTATAATCATATAGTTTTTATTTTTCAATTTGTTAATGTGGTGTATTACATTGATTGATTTGCGGATATTGAAGAATCCTTGCATCCCTGGGATAAAGCCCACTTGGTCATGGTGTATGATGTTTCTAATGTGTTTTTGGATTCTGATTGTTAGAATTTTGTTAAGGATTTTACATCTACGTTCATCAGTGATATTGGCCTGTAGTTTTCTTTTTTTGTGGCATCTTTGTCAGGTTTTGTATTAGGATGATGGTGGCCTCATAGAAGGAGTTTGGAAGTTTACTTTCCTCTACAATTTTCTGGAAGAGTTTCAGTAGGATAGGTGTTAGCTCTTCTCTAAATTTTTGGTAGAATTCAGCTGTGAAGCTGTCTGGACCTGGGCTTTTGTTTGCTGAAAGATTTCTGATTACAGTTTCAATTTCCATGCTTGTGATGGGTCTGTTAAGATTTTCTATTTCTTCCTGGTTCAGTTTTGGAAAGTTGTATTTTTCTAAGAATTTGTCCATTTCATCCACATTGTCCATTTTATTGGCATATAATTGCTGATAGTAGTCTCTTATGATCCTTTGTATTTCTGTGTTGTCTGTTGTGATCTCTCCATTTTCATTTCTAATTTTATTGATTTGATTTTTCTCCCTTTGTTTCTTGATGAGTTTGGCTAATGGTTTGTCAACTTTATTTATCCTTTCAAAGAACCAGCTTTTGGTTTGTTGATTTTTGCTATGGTCTCTTTTGTTTCTTTTGCATTTATTTCTGCCTTAATTTTTAAGATTTCTTCCCTCTACTAAACCTGGGGTTATCCATTTCTTCCTTTTCTAGTTGCTTTAGGTGTAGAGTGAGGTTATTTATTTGACTGTTTTCTTATTTCTTGAAGTATGCCTGTATTGCTATGAACTTTCCCCTTAGCACTGCTTTTATAGTGTCCCACAGGTTTTGGGTTGTTGTGTTTTCATTTTCATTCATTTCTATGCATATTTTGGTTTCTATTTTGATTTCTTCTGTGATTTGTTGGTTATTCAGCAGCGTGTTGTTCAGCCTCCATATGTTGGATTTTTTAATAGTTTTTCTCCTGTAATTGAGATCTAATCTTATTGCATTGTGGTCAGAAAAGATGCTTGGAGTGATTTCAATTTTTTTTGAATTTACCAAGGCTAGATTTATGGCCCAGGATGTGATCTATTCTATTGAGCTATTGTTACTGAATATGTAATAAGCAATTTGTAAACATTTATTCTTATTGACTAAAAAAAGCAAAATATGAGAGCTATGAGTTGTTTTATTTGGGGAAATATGAGGACTACAGCTCAGGAGATAGGACCTAGGGTAGTTCTGAGAAACTGTTTTAAAGAGGCAGGGGAAAAGTCAGTATATATGTGATTTTGGTAAAGAGAGAAATATATGCAATCAAGTACATGTTTTTCCAAAAGATTTATACTAATCTCATGACGCTTTCTGCTAGGCATGAGAAACAGTTGTCACCATGAAGGATTTTAGTGCTTTTCCAGATATGAGGAGATATAAGAATTGGGCTCATGAAATCAGCTCCTTAGAATATCTAGGTATCTGAAGTCCTGTACTACGAGTTATCCCCTGAGCACAGAGCACCTCATTTCTGCTCTCCACCTTGAACTCTTCCAGGGGGTGTGGAAGGTGAGCAAATGCAGCAGCACATGATCTAATTCTTGTCGAGGCAGATGGCAAGCACCCATGGCATGTGCCAATTTGTAACTGACATTCTCAACTTCACAGCAGCATCAAATGTTAGGTATTCTTGTCCCCCTACCCAGAGGTTAGAGAAGCAAATGCCTAAACAAGGATGTACACTTAGTTCTGTCTGAGTCTAAGGCTGATTTAATACTTGTTGGCTTTTGAACCAAAAAGTGTAGAAAGGTAAAGTGAAGAAGTTTATAAAAGTAACCATGTAACTGTGGCTATTTTATACTTTGGTGAACTGATGTGAACAGCTGGCTCACTGGAAAATACCCTGATGCTGGGAAAGACTGAGGGCAGGAGGAAAAGGGGGTGACAGAGGATGAGATAGCTGGGTGGCATCACTGACTTGATGGACACAAGTTTGGGTATATAGCATTGCCAGTTCAATGGACATGAAGTTGGGAAAACTCTGGGAGATGGTGAGGGATAGGGAAGTCTGGCATACTTCAGGCCATGGAATCGTGAAGAGTCAGACACAACTTGGTGACTGAACAACAACAGTGGCATAAATCCTATTATAGAGGTAAGTTCAGTTCAGTTCAGTTGCTCAGTCGTGTCCGACTCTTTACGAACCCATGAATCGCAGCACACCAGGCTTCACAGGACATAGGTAAATAAAAAAGAGGGATCTCCAAACTGAGATAATCAGGAATGTATACCCAAAGATATGATTTCTACAATCCAGCTATCATCCTTGTTGGATGAGTAGGAATTAGGCACAAAGGGACAGATGACATATGACATGCTTTGTGCCCACTCAGCTTCTTTTGAATATCTTCCTACATTTATTTTCTATAATATGTTTCCCTAAAGTGGAAGCCAGTGTTTTGTTTCCCTGTCTCCCTAGGGTGCGAAGGGAAGAAGAGAACCAAGTTGTCACCTAAATCCACCAGTTAGATATTCATGCCTGAAATTTTAATTGGAAAGAGGTCATACTTGGAGCCTATTTCCTGAGAAGGTAACAGAATATGCTGGGAGGCACCTCATCTTCAGAGGCAGTTGAAACAGAAGTCCTAACAACAGTGTCCCTTGTCCAGTGTCCTTGTTCTGGTATATGTGTCCACTGGTGGTTAGGGGTAGATCAGAGATATAATTTATGCTTTATTCCTGGCTGCTTTTCCTTCAGGTCTGACTCTCTGTGTTTCCCAGAAGTTCTGTGAATTCTCTGGTATTTATTAATAAATTCACTTTTTGCTTAACTGGATGAAAGTGGTTCTGTTGGTTAGGAATCCTTTCTGAAACAGACACATTTCAGATAGAAGTAATAATTGGCAAAACTTAAAAGGGAAAGAACATGAAATATTCTGAAAACAAGCTGTTACAGTAATTTGGTGTTAATGGAATGAAGTGTAGATGAGAGAAGATACCTATTTATAGGCCTCACAGAAAGGACTCTGAGTTATTTTAATCAGGAAGGTGATAGGATTATATTTATGTTTTGGAAAATTCTCTCTGGCAACCACATAGAAAATGGACTAAGGAAGATATAAGTGAGAAAGGAAGCAAGGAAACTTGATAGGATACAACTGGAGTAGTAACAGTGAGAGATCGAGGGTTTGATTAAGTCAGCCATTGTATGGATGAAGAGCATGGGACAGAGTAAGGAGATATTTAGAGTATGCAAGAAAGTTAAGATGTCAATTAATTATATGTGCGAATGAGGAAGAAAAGCATTCTGGAATCATTCCCACTTTTTTAATTTGGGAGATGAGATAAATGTTAGTGCCACTCACTGAGACAGGGGATATAAAAGGAGGTAGGAATGTAGAGTGAAAGTTTGACAAGTTACAATTAAGTCAAAAAGGGCTAACCACTAGAAAACTGGATAAGTGAGGCTGGAATGAAAGATAAGGATTTCTGAGCTAATAAATAGATGTTTATGGACATCTTACTGATGGTGAAATCAGCTGGGTGATTTATGTCCTGAGAAGAAAAAGGGGAAGAGGCTACAACCCAACCCTGGGTAATATCAACAGATTTGATTGGAGGTAATAAGGAACATAAAATAGAATGAGAAAGAATAAACAGGGGATTAAGGGAGAACTATATAGAGAGATTAAATAAGCGAATAAAGGTCACTCTTTTCAGGGACTAGGGTAAGAAGGAGAGAATTGAGTCATCATCTGGAGGAAGATGGGAAGGTAAATGATCATAAGGTCTGCTACCTGTCTATTAGTATGGGTTACTTAACATAGAGTAAAAGAACTGCAGAGCCAAGGCTTCCATACACTGACCTTGAAGTTGTTCAAGATGATAATAGAACTTGGAAAAAAAGAATGAGCCAAATGCCATAGTCCTTGATGAGGCAATGACAGAGAAGTCAGCAGACAAAGTGGCTAAGTAGGCAGCCCACTGTGACAGCATGTTTACATGATATACACTTCAAAGAAGAAGGGTTTTTTATGCATGGGAGAAGATGTGTAATTGTAAGGATTGCCATTCTTTTTCCTTCTAAGTTCCATTGCTCTATGTAGACTGATATTACTAGGATATTGGGCAGTGCTCTGGAGAGAGACTGTAGCTGTCAGGAGTTCCCTGACTTTCTAATGAGGATGCTAAGAAGAAGGATGACAAAGTCAGGGAGAAGGGGAAAACTTAGAAGATGAATGGAAATATGAGAAGCACAGGATAATGTCTGAGAGAGAGAGAGTCTATTGGGATAACTTCAAAGTGTAGCTTGTGACAGAGAATGGGATGGATGTAGGCCTAGTGGACTGAACATTTCAACTGAAGCTCAAGTCAAAGTATCAGAAGTTCCTATACACATCTAATACCCAAAGATCTGGAAGCTTTGACTTTTTCTGATGCTGATCTTAGAAGATTAATGATGCTGATAAACTTTTATTGTATTTAGAGTTAGGAACAGAATATTGTTGGGAAGGATGACATTGAGAAAGTCTCAGACAGAATTAATCAACCCTCACATTTAAAAACTTTGAAACAGCACCAGTTTTCAGTGACTAATGTCAATCTCAAGATACAGATATGGTCTAAATTATTTCTAATACCTTCTTTGCTAGAAAATATTGAAAGCATTCACATTTATGCAGAAAATTAGCTAAGGAGCTGGCAGAAGTTTCTGTATAGGTAATAATCATGAATATCTTTAATTGGTCTTTACTCATTAATTCCTTTATTCATTTAATCATTTAGCCAGTCAGCTCAATCAACTGTATATTGAAACAGTGATTGCCAGTGACACAGATTTCAGCCATTACTAAATGTTTAGGAACTTTAGAAGTGTTGGTCAAATGTATAAACTCTGAGAGGGAAGTTATAATAATTTACTTTAGATTCTCTTTGTGTTTAGGATTATAGGATTAAAAAACTTGTAAATAAATTCTTCACTCAAGCCATGAATTAGACATGATAACTTAACAGATTATTTGCTTAATGATGTTATTATGTAATTGAATAATGATCTATGTTTTATGCTTTATTTTGTTGTTTATGATACTTTTAAGCCAGCACAGGTGGCTAAAAAACAGTTATGTGTTCTAGCCTACCATTTTCTTCAGATTCAGAAAAAAATAAAATGAACCTTAATTCTTTGCCATGTATAAGGACAAGTCTCAATCTAGATTTCTGCGCATATATTTTTTCGTGGGAAAGAGACATATTATTAGGGTTACTTTTGGCCTAACATCAAGCCAAATACAGGATTTAGAATTTTCTTCTTGACTCCTTCCTTTAATCCAACCAAAAATACCGGTCTGGGGCATGTAGGAAATTTTAATCTGCAGGTTATGAGAAGAAGAAACACATCAAAAATTAAATACCTGCCATGGGAAAATCATATGCCATACATTCTTGTTCCCATACGTTTTTTGGTTACCCAGGGGATTCCTATTGGCCTTTTACCTAACTTTCTGCTCTCTTAATGTTCTGTTTTTCCCTTATCTTTTATTTTTCATTTTTCAGTCCATTTTTTTCACCCAAAGGAAACAAAATCAAGCAAGATAAATAAATAAACTGGTTTATTTTTATTTCATGAGAAGTAATTTAGCTCTTTGTTTTTTTTTTTTGAGTTATAATTTCCAAATCTCATCTCTTGCTCTTCATAATTTATCAAAATATTTTCTAAAAGAGCAGTTCTCTTTTGAAAAGATTTCTGGTACTAGCTGTTTAGAAAATATATACACATTCCACTGATTAAATTTGCATTTGGTTTTACAAATGCTATGTACTCTAGCCTGCTGGACTATATGAAATTAAAGCCTATTTATGAATGTGCACAAAAAGGCACATTTTTCATGCAGCATTATATTCATAAATATAAGGAAAATGAATCTGTGCAATTTTAATATGTCTTTTCAGAAACTCTCCTGGATATAACTTTTCATTTTTTTTTATTCCTACTGACACTTTATTAGTTTTTCCAACTGGGATATTCTATTTTCCAGGAAAACAGACCATTTTTTTCACTGATACTGACTATATAAAGTTATGCTTATGCATTGAGAAATGTATTGAACACCTACTATGTGCTATGCCTTTGGGAAAGAGAATAAGTTGCCAGTCAATGGGTGGACAATCAGGCAGCAGCCTGCAGCAAGCTTGAAGCAAGTGTAAACAGTGTGCCATTTTCAATTAGTAGCTATTGAACTGAACGCAATAAAGTGGTTCTCCTGAGGACTCTATATCTTTCAAATGTGGTCGTCATGTACTTGGTGATGTAGTTTCAAGATTGGCTTTTCCTAATATGTTCAGGAAGTCCTGCCCTAGATGGTGATCATGCTTGCTTGGTAATTGAGTTCTTTGCTTTATAGAACTAAGAGTTTCTACTTAAGTGTTTTTAAACAACATTTCCTAGTTTTATAGCACTTCCTCAGATTGGAGTCCAGACAGATATCACTTTTTAATAATGCCAAATTAAAAATTTTGTTTTTGGCAAAATTACTCTATAAGAAATACAGAAATTCAACTATATAATAGGATTTTTAATATAGAAATAAAACTATAAGAAATATAATTTCTTAAATGTACACAACTAATTCACTCAGTGACTTAAATGAAAGCTACTTTTAGAAGTATGGCTAAAACCTTAATTATCTATGACAACTTCTCTAACTAAACAAATTATTCCACAAGTAGATACAATTACATGGAATACCTTCCCATCTGGTCATAAAATTTAATAGATCATCTCTTTTTTAGTGTGGTAGACAGTGAAGTAGACAATGTCATGAAATCAGCCAAGCTTTACTCTTATTTTTAACTCACTGTGTACTTAATACACATTGTTAATGAGAAAAAGACTGTTAATGAGGAAAGATGTCTTTTCTGTTCCTACTAAATTAATTTGATTCATTTCAATTCAGTCCATTCATTCAACAAATATTTATTAAGCACCTACAATATGCCAGGCACTGTGCTGGGTGCTGGGGATACAACTGTGAACAAGATAGACACAGTCCCTGCCTTCAAAGGGCTTACAGTCTAGTAGTTAAACAGACAAGTACACAGGCAATTACAATGCAGTATGGTAAGTGCTGTGATGGCGACAAAACATCAAAAGGGCACCTAGCTCAGTCTCACAGGCAGGGACTGGTAGACAGTCATGGAAACCTTCCCACGACAGGTGAAACATGATCTGAGTACTGAAGGATGAGCACTAGTTAGTCAGGTAAAGAGAAGATAGGACAGTGTTATAGATTGAGGAAATAGTAAATGCAGTAAATAGCAGTGTCCCTGCTTCTGAGGTTTTTCATGGGTAGCAGAGGTTGGATAGGGGTGAGAGAGTTCATGGAAGAAATAAGTAAGGGTCAGGTTATAAAGTGACTCATTTGCTTTGCTCAAGAGCTTGCAATTTTTCCTGAGGGAACTCTGTGTGTGTGTATGTGTGTGCACACACATGCGTGTACATGCTCTATCAGATTTGCACTTTTTAGGATTGCTCTTACTGCAACACAGAAATTCGATGG
Source organism: Procapra przewalskii (assembly GCA_006410515.1). Classification (NCBI taxonomy): domain Eukaryota; kingdom Metazoa; phylum Chordata; class Mammalia; order Artiodactyla; family Bovidae; genus Procapra; species Procapra przewalskii. Next base: position 775,178 of record SJYF01000348.1, read on the forward strand.
GGGATGGGAATCTTGAGAATTGAAGCAAGATGATGAATCTTTCACCTTTTCCAATTTTCTCTTCCATGATATCACACCCATTTCTCTCCAGCCCTTCCTGTTGCATACAGTCTTTAAACAGTCCATTGACAAGCTATGTATTGGGTCATCGCTCACCTATAAGGCTTTCAACACCTATGAAACTCAACTTATCCTTCAAGGCCAAACTTTCAAAATCATCCTATCTTGTGCTTTCTGCCAAGATCTATAAGTGTTATGATGTTTATCTATGTGTACTTATTATTTCAAATGATCTAAGCTTTCTTTTGGACTGAGTTAATTTAATCCCTACATAACTAAAAAGGTGATTTTTGTAAATAATTATGTATAATTTTTTTCACAATTTTCAATTGAAAACAAAGACTAATTCTTCATATGTTTTCTACCACAAACTGATTAGTGCCTTCAAATGATTTAAACAAAAAAATGGGAATGTGGAGAGAAGCTCAAGAGACACATTATCTTATGCAGCAAAATAGAGCCAAGTAAAATTTCAGTACATAATTATGGGGTATGTTGTTATTATGACAATGATTTAACTCCCCAATTCAAATGTTCCATCTTTGACAATTTAACTGCTAATGAGGCAAAGATCTGTGTAAAAAATTAGCTTACTATGCAAAAATAATAAGGGCTAGCTACATTTTCTAATATGGCCTACAGTTTTCTTTTACTATCCCACCTATAGGCTCATAATTTCTCAAATAATTTTTTATAATGATGAGAAAAAACTTTAAGCTTTGTAAATATTGTAAGAATGTAAATATTGTTTATTCTTTTTGGTGGGTACAAAAACCACAATTTTGTACACAGAACAAGATTATAAATAATTTTGATAACATGAATGACCCATAGTATCTTCTGATTCTACATTGTAGACTGATGATTTTATGTTAATGTCTTCATTTTGTTCCTGGTAGTGAGACAAATGAAATCTGTGGACACTGACTCATGTGACAGAGTGAAGGTTACAGCAAACAAAATGACCAACAACTTTTATATTAAAAAAGTCTCTAAAGTTTATTACAGTGATGGCATTTATTTCAATTATTGCAATGTATTGTTCCCTAAGATGGTTAGAAAAAAGAATTGTGTTGTCCTCTACTGAATTTATGTCAGTTAAAAAGCAAGCATGTTTCAGTATTTGTTTCCTCCAAAGTAAGTGTAATTACTTCCTTTAATTTCTTTTTTCCCCCACAGGATTTACATGTTTGTTTATTATTTCTTGTCAGAGTATAGTGATTTGTTTTCTCAGCTGGATAGTCTTCCATTGAATATATGGGTGTTCTGGAGACACAGGTTAGCATATTCATTGACTTCTATAACTATTTTATGCCTTGAAGTGAAGACTGAGGCCTTTCTGAGCAAGAACTTCACACTTTGATGTGCTAACTTGCATGTCTGATTAGTTTTTAAGTCCACTCAAGTGAAATTTGTTGCTGTTGATACACCCATCCCAGCTCCCCCCACCCCCACTACCCGAAAAAAATCTAAATTGTGAGTTTTCCTGATATAAAATCTGAGTTTGGGTTTTCGAGCTGAGCTCATGCACGCGTTGCTGATGTTTGGCGCCTTAGGACGAACTTCCCGCTCTCAGCCAAAGGATTGTTTGAGCGAAGACCTGCGCTTAGCCTGTCCCTCAGGGCTGCGTTTCCATCAGTCACAAACACAGTTTAATTAAGGCACTCAATTATTTTTTTGGTTTTTATGGAAGGTCCGATGCAATGACAGCCAATCCTGAACTTTGTCTAATTGTAGTTCCAGTGTGAACAGCCTTAGGGCAGTCGGGTGTCAAGACGCGACCGTTTTCACCCACACTCCCAGTGATGGATAATCTGGCTTTGTTTCTTATGGCTTCAGAAAAGGTCAGCTGGGTTGCATGGAAAGGAAACAGAAAGAATGCGGAGTGTTACAATATTTTTGTCTTTTCAGCAAAATATGACACAACAAACACCAAAATATCAATAATTAGACATCTGCATTTTTTTCCCATACTCTTTTGGTCATAGTAAAACTACTTTTCACAGGAAAAAGAAACTCAACGACCTGGAAGAATAAATCACTCTAGAGTGACTGGTCCTATTTACGAACTAATTTTCTAAAATCCTACAAGATTGTGTTTGGCAAATCTGGGCAGGACACATCTTTTAACTTGCTGCACTCTACACCCTAGTATTTCCAGCTGAACTTCGAAGGTCCCTTAGGTTTGACAACAATCTTTCTTTGTACCTTTTCTTTTTTTCTGTTAGAAAATATCTTAACAGTTAAATGATTGCACTCAAAATCATGATGAATTGTCTAAGGGAACTCTAGGCAGACCATTTATAACAGATCTTCCTGTTTATAGATCCCAGATCTATCCACGGATGCTTTCACTCGTTCACTACAGCTGCTATAGACAGCTATAGAAAGGCAAATCAGTCACATAAAGTTTATTTTATCCCTATAATGGAAGTTAAAGCTCATATTTTGAGAAGCTTTAAGTGCTTAAAGGAAAGTGCACTGAAAGGGAGAATGTTTCAATGCTTCATGAATGGTCATCACTGGGAAACTTCGCAGACTGATGTTATGGAGTCAGGTCTTTGAAATCCTTATTAGATTCTTGCTCTGTCATATTAGTAGGTACTAATACTACACTGAGGAGAAACAGGCAGCATTATTATTGAAATCTACTGACTGTTCATTCATGCCTTTAAATTCTTTCTAGTTGCTGAGTTTTAATGTTAACTCAAGAGAAAATAAGGTAAAGGAGATAGTCCCTAAGTTTGTTGTAATTTAGATAGTAATTTTCTCATAATTTATATTGTATCTTAATTCCTTGCTGTGAATTTAAGTTTACTCAGTTTTTTTTGAAATTCCATCCTTGTATTTATTCCACCTTGTACCTTAAATATTAGAATAATGATATATTAAATAGGAAATAAAAGTTGGATTAAAAATGTTATAATGAAAAGGTTTAATGATCATTTACCCTGATAATTTCATAAACTTGAAGTCAAAGTGATACTGACATATCTATGAAAAAACACCAAGGTCATTATTATAGTTTGTCTTCAGTGAACAATCTTAAAAATTAAAATCTATCTTTATAATCAGGAGTCAGGAGACAATATAGAAACTACTCATCACTAAATTAAAACAAACCAAGCAAGATGGCAGTCTAAATTTGTTTCTTCAGATTCCT
>SJYF01000348.1:794787-805961 GCA_006410515.1 Procapra przewalskii
TGAAATAGAATAGAAATAAAATAATATGGTTTTATAAAACAAAAAATCCCTTGCAAATTATTAACAATTCCCCTTTGAGGAATCAATCCTAAGAAATAGATCAATGATGTTGACAAAATAATATGATAAATATTATAGCATGTTTATATAACAAAACATTGAAAGCAACATACATACCCAACCAAAAGGGAGAATTAAGTAGATTTAGTGTACAACAGTTGTTTTCAATCTTGATTTAAATGTTAGAACCATTTATTACAAATACAGATGCTCAGGACTAACTTGATGTATCAGAATCTTCTGACGTAGGGACAGCGTGTATACATTTTTAGAAAGCTTCCTAGAGGATAGCAATGATGAGCACCAATAATCCACATGACTGAATGCTTAACAATCATTATAGGATTTTAATGACAAAGGAAAAGCTTAATGTTGAGTGAATAAAAGAAACAAATTGTATATTCATTGTGATCTTAATTTTAGAAAAGATATATAATGTTTGTATGTATATATATATATGTATGTGCCATATATATTTAAATATTTATTTAAATGCTATTTATTTGTATGTATAGATGTTAATAAAAGTCGCTCTCTGTAGGTAGTAGGATTATGATTGATTTGGCTTGCGTATTGTTCTTTGTGCTTTCCCACTCATTCAAAATTTTCTTAAATGAAAAGTGACACTTTAATAAAGAACAAACAAAACTACTCTCTTAATTATTTTATAATATGCATACTAGAATTGTTTCATGCAAATTAAAATATATATTCTATTTTGGATCAAGAAAGATTAAGGAAGTTAGAACTTAAAACTTTTTTTTAAGGATCTCAGGAAGCATTCATTGTTTTGATAGTATGGTTTGCTTTGGCTCACTTGGTTTTGTGTCTCTAGTCAAGGCTGGATGGAGAACATGTGATACGTTTGTCTTCTACAAAGGTTCTACTTTATTTGAGGGGAGCAGGTCTGTCAGAGAGGTGTGAGTCTACCCAACAGAAAGGATCCTTGGGAGGTTAATGGAACTCTCAGTGGCCTAGAGAGAAGCCTTGCTGTTTCACAAAAATTACATAGACAAGGTGAATTTTTTCCCTTAGGACAGATTAAATGAAGGTGATTGTGAATAAACTTGAGTCCTGCTAAATTGGCCATAATATACATACATATATATGTATATAGCTTTGTTTTTAGAAAAAAATTATATGGTTGGAAGCTATGATTTTTTCCAAATGAGTATTAAACTCTAAGAATAAACTTTTTTTCAGAGGTTTTAAAAAAGGCAATTAGAAAAAAAACCTTTCATCATACAAGATACTTTTTCTATCCTTCTTTTTGAAATTATGCTAAAATTGCAGATTGGAAAACTCATCTGATTTAAATTTTGTTGTGCAGCAGGTAAATATATGCAGAAGTTTTTCCAGGGCCACTCTAACAGGAAAATAGTAATTTCATAAAATATAAATACTGGCCAACTCTGTATAGACTAGTCATTCTGATATTTAAATGGCTGCATTCTCAGTATTTTAACAAGTGTTATGTACATGAAAGTTCATCCCAGATGGAAGATGAAATAGGTAGACAGGAGCAAATGTCACAGAAGGTTTTACTTTTGTGGTTTAATCATGTCCTCCCGTTCACTCTTCACCCTTACATAAAGGTAGCTAGAGGAAATTAGCAGGAAAACTGAGAATTTACAACAAATTCCAGAACTTTGTATACAGGCAGTTAATAACTGAGAAAAAGAACTATTTTATTACTTAAAGAAATATAAAAAGTGAATAAAAATCAATAAGCTATCAAATAACTAAATAAATCTGATTTATGGAAAGATATTTTTTACAGTTCTACCCTTTATCTGCATTGTAGGCCTGGAAGACTAGCTAATTCTTAGCATTTATCAATATTCCACTGTTTTCAGTTTAACTTGTTGATATGCTCTATTTTTCCCTCAAATTTTTCCTTCCAGTAAATAAGCACAAGCCTTTTTTTGCTTCATTGGGTTTGTGCACTCATTTCCAAAGGAAGAATTTGGGCCAAGTTGTTCTATATGTATATGCAGACATTTTTAGAAAAAATATTAAGGTTTCACTCCAGTTTGCATATGTGATGATAGTTAAGGTTTGTGAAAAGTGACACTATTGGAAGTCCAATGTGCTATCCATTACCTAGATGTCCATCAGCAGATGAATGGATAAGAAAGCTGTGGTACACATACACAATGGAGTATTACGCAGCCATTAAAAAGAACACATTTGAATCATTTCTTTTTTTTTTTTTTGAATCATTTCTAATGAGGTGGATGAAACTGGAGCTGATTATATAGAGTGAAGTAAAGATGGTAACCATAACCCTGTATGTGGGACAGCAAAGGAGACACAGATGTATAGGACAGACTTTTGGACTCTGGGAGAAGGAGAGGGTGGGATGATTTGGGAGAATGACATTGAAACATGTATAATATCATGTAAGAAATGAATCGATAGTCTAGGTTCAATGTAGGATACAGGATGCTTGGGGCTGGTGTACTGGGATGACCCAGAGAGATGGTATGGGGAGGGAGGTGGGAGGGGGGTTCAGGATTGGGAATTCATGTACACCCGTGGCAGATTCATGTTGCTCTATGGCAAAATCAATACAGTATTGCAAAGTAAAATTTAAAAAAAAAGAAATAGAGAAAAAAAAGTGGCACTATTGATCAACAATTTAATGTCAAAATTCAGAGGGAAAATTATTTAATGTGAAAAAACAATTCAGACCAAGCAAGATTTATAATGAGCATTTGAAAACCACTTTTATAGTTTCTTGTCTTTATTTTGGAGTTTTGATGACATATATATAATTAAGTTATATATATAGAAATGTACATCATGAGAAACGCTGGGCTGGAAAAAGCACAAGCTGGAATCAAGATTGTAGGAGAAATATCAATAACCTCAGATATGCAGATGACACCACCCTTATGGCAGAAAGTGAAGAGGAACTAAAAAGTCTCTTGAAAGTGAAAGAGGAGAGTGAAAAAGTTGGCTTAAAACTCAACATTCAGAAAACTAAGATCATGCCATCTGGTCCCATCACTTCATGGGAAATAGATGGGGAAACAGTGTCAGACTTTATTTTGGGGGGCTCCAAAATCACTGTAGATAGTGATTGCAGCCATGAAATTAAAAGACTCTTACTCCTTGGAAGGAAAGTATGACCAACCTAGATAGTATATTCAAAAGCAGAGACATTACTTTTCCAACAAAGGTCCATCTGGGCAAGGCTATGGTTTTTCCAGTGGTCATGTATGGATATGAGAGTTGGACTGTGAAGAAAGCTGAGCACTGAAGAATTGATGCTTTTGAACTGTGGTGTTGGAGAAGACCCTTGAGAATCCCTTGTACTGCAAGGAGAGCCAACCAGTCCATTCTAAAGGAGATCAGTCCTGGGTGTTCATTTAAAGACTAATGTTGAAGCTGAAACTCCAATACTTTGGCCACCCCGTGCGAAGAGTTGACTCATTGGACAAGACCCTGATGCTGGGAGGGATTGGAGGCAGGAAGAGAAGGGGACGACAGAGGATGAGATGGCTGGATGGCATCACGGACTCGATGGACATGGGTTTGTGTAAACTCCGGGAGTTGGTGATGGACAGGGAGGCCTGGTGTCCTGCGATCCATGGGGTCGCAAAGAGTCGGACACGACTGAGTGATTGAACTGAACTGATAGAAATGTTTGTATTTCATATTTCAATTGAATGAAAAAGAACTGAACAAATAGAGTTAACACTGGGCTAGATTCCAAGAATTGTCTCTAAATTGTGTTCTTTGGGATTTGCATGATTAATTCCTATTTGACAACTAGGCCCCAAGAATATGATTCTTAGAAAGAACACTACTATTTTTTGTGAGGACATCTGCCACTAGTATAGGTAGCACACTAGCTAGAGATTGTGGTAAACAAAACAAAACAAAATTATATCTAAATATTGAGGTTTTTAAATGTAATCTTTACAAATATTTTATTGAGCCTGATTTTTTGATTTTTGTCAGGTTTAGGTCACAGACTAGAATTTTTTGCCTTCCTTTGGTCATAGACTTGTTTTAGAAGTCAATGAAAGCATGTATACTTCCTCAGGAAAAATGCACAAATGTGCAAAACTCAGACAGTTTTAGGGAACTGCATGGAAACAAAATCTGCTATGGCAAAATATATCTGGCATGTGGATTATTTCAAGATGAAAATAATCATGGCCCAAAAGATTCAAGAAGAAACTTTGATCTTCTTGCTAACTCCCTTAAGAATTAAGATAGTATTCCTCTGTTACAGGAATAGAGTTACCACCAAGGATATCTGCAGAGAATATTGGCTAGCTAGGTATCATGGGGGAAACTCTTAGAGATCAGGGTCTATTTTGTATCCCATTGTCTCTGCCTGGCCCTGCAAACATTTGGTTCCCAAACATTTTCTTTTCTATCTCTATGTGAATTGCCTTCCTCCCCTTTGAAGTTCCAAACCTTTACCCACAACATCCCTTTTTGTCTTTTGCTGAAGATGGTATTTAATGTGAGGATTTGGGCCACTTTGGCTAGTTACTAAGTTTTCTTGGGTCTCTGCCATGTATACATGTTCTTAAACTTTTGTTTGATTTTCTCCTGTTAATCTGTTTCATGTCAATTTAATTTTTAGACTATCCAGAAGAACCTATAAGGGTAAAGGAAAATTTATTCCTCCCCAACAGATAGGATTCAACCTTATTGGTGGAGCACTACTCCCCATAAAGCTGCGGAAGTTAAGAGACCCTGGGGCACCTGACAAAAGCCAGAACAAGGTATTATTTGTTACCATGTGGGCTAGTCTCATAAATCTCTGGCTGCAGGGTCTGTTGGAAAAGAGATTGGTAAGAGTTTTTCTCTTTTCTAAAATTAGATAAACAGGAGAAAGTACTTGTGAGGCTAGCTTCTTGGACTTTGTGACTCTTGCTTTAAAGATTCATAAAGTATTACCCTTGGTTTGTTGATCATTTTCCCCCAGAGATGGTCACTGATTTTCCTTGTCTTTGTCTTTCGTGTCATTTGTTTTAAGGAGAAAGCCATTGGTGTGATTAAGTTTTCCTTTTTTCTTGTTCTATGTCTTGAGGGTTTGGTTTATATATTAATGAGAAAAATCTCTCTGGTTTCTGCCATCCAAAAGGTACACATACCAGTGTTCATTTAGCAGCCAGTTAAATAGGCTGAGATTCTGAGCAGTCTCTTTGTTAAGCTGTGCCAGCTCTCACAGGGAGCTTTGTCATAAGGGGTCCAGTCTATAAGGGGCCTTTCTCTTCTCAATCTTTTTTGGCTATTTTGAGAGTCATTTAACATGGCAACTAAATCATCCATGGCTTTACTTTTCAGGACACTTGTGTCCATGATACTATGTCTAGAAACTTACTTCAGGGTCTTCCTATAAATTGGTTTATTGGTTTAAATCACTATTAAATTCCTACTCATCAGCGGTCCTCCTTCATGGATCACAGTCTTTTCATGGTGAAAGGGCTTGCATAACTCAATGTATCCGTGAGTTATATCATGCAGGGGTACCCTAGATGGATGGGTCATAGTGAAGAATTCTGACAAAATGTGGTCCTCTAGAGAAGAGAATGGCAAACTACTACAGAATTCTTGCCATGCAAACCCTATGAACAGTATGAAAAGGCAAAAAGATATGACACCAAAGATGAGCGCTTCGAGTTGGAAAGTGTCAGATAGGCTACTAGGGAAGAACACAGAGCATTATTAATAGCTCCAGAAAGAATGAAGTAGATGGGCCAAAGTGGAAATGACACTCCGTTGTGGATGTGTCTGGTGGTAAAAGTGAAGTCCCATGCTGTAAAGAACAATATTGCATAGGAACCTGGAATGTTAGGTCCATGAATCAAGGTAAACTGGACATGGTCAAGTAAGAGATGGCAAGAGTGAACATTGACACCTTACAAATTAGTGAACTAAAATAGATGGGGATTGGTGAATTTAATTAAGATGACCATTATATCTACTACTGTGGTCAAGAATTCCTTAGAAGAAATGGAGTACCCTCATAGTCAATGAAAGAGTTAGAAATGCAGTACTTGGGTGCAGTCTTAAAAAGGACAGAATGATCTCTGTTTGTTTCCAAGGCAAACGATTCAACATCACAGTAATCCAAGTTTAAGTGCCAACCAGTGATGCTGAAGAAGCTGAAGTTGACCAGTTTTTGTAGTGATCTACAACACCCTCTAGAAATAACGCAAAAAAAAAAAAATGTCCTTTTCATCATATGGGATTGGAATGCAAAAGTAGGAAGTCAAGAGATACCCAGAATAACAGGCAAGTTTAGCCTTGGATTACAGAATGAAGCAGGACAAAGACTAACAAAATTCTGTCAAGAGAACATGCTGGTCATAGCAAACACCCTTTTCCAACAATCCAAGAGATGGCTCCACACATGGACATCACCAGATGGTCAATACAGAAATCAGACTGATTATGTTCAAGATGGAGAAGCTCTATACAGTCAGCAAAAACAAGACATGGAGTTGACCTTGTGTCAGATTATGAGCTCCTTGTTGCAAAATTAGGCTTAAATTGAAGAAAGTAGGGAAAGCCACTAGGTCATTCAGGTATGACTTATATCAAATCCTTTATGATTATACAGTGGAGATGACAAATAGATTCAAGAGATTAGATCTGGTAGACACAGTGCTTGAAAAAGGATGGAGTTTTATAACACTGTATAGGAGGCAATGATGAAAACCATCCCTAGGAAAAAGAAATGCAAGAAGGAAAAGTGGTTGTTTAGAAGGCTAAGCAAATAGCTGAGAAAAGAATAGAAACAAAAGGCAAGGGAAAAAGGGAACGATATACCCAACTGAATGCAGAGTTCCAGAGAATAGCAAGGAGAGACAAGAAGGCCTTTAAAAAAATGCAAAGAAACAGAATTAAACAATAGAATGAGAAAGACTAGAGATCTTTTCAAGAAAATCAGAGATATCAGGGAACACTTCATGTAAGGATGGGCACAATAAAGGACAGAAATAGTAAGGACCTAGCAGAAGCAAAAGAGATTAAGAAGGTGTGGCAAAAATACACACAAGAACTATACAAAAAAGGTCTAAATGACCCGGATAACCACGATGGTGTAGTCTCACCTAGAATTGGGCATCCTGGAGAGTGAAGTCAAGTGGGCCTCAGGTAGAAATACTATGAACAAAGCTAGTAGAGGTGAAGGGTTTTCCACGTGGTGCTAATGGTGAAGAAACCCCCTGCCATTGAAGGAGATATAAGAGACGCGAATTTGATCCCTGGGTTGGGAAGATCCCCTGGAGAAGGGCATGGCAACCTATTCCAATATTCTTGCCTGGAGAATCCCATGGACAGAAGACCTTGGAGGGGTATAGTATATGAGGTTGGAAAGAGTCGGACACGACTGAATTGACTTACAAGGCATGAACAGTAGAGGTGAAGGAATTCCAGCTGAGCTATTTAAAATCCTAAAACCTGGTGACTTAAAGTGCTACACTCAATATGTCAATAATTTGGAAAACTCAGCAGTGGTCACAGGACTGGAAGAGGTCAGTTTTCATTCCAACCCCCCAATACAGCAATGCAAAAGAATGTTCAAACTACAATAGAGTTGTTCTCATTTCACATGCTAGCAAGGTTATGTTCAAAATTCTTCAAACTAGGCTTCAACAGTATGTGAACTAAGAAATTCCAGGTGTTCAAGCTGGATTTAGAAAATGGAGAGGGACCAGGGATCAAATTACCAACATTTGTTGGATCATGAAGAAAGCAAGGGAGTTCCAGAAAAACATCTACTTCTGCTACACTGACTATGCTAAAGCCTTTTTGTGGATCACAGCAAACTGTGGAAAACTCTTAAACAGATGGGAGTACCAGACCACCTTATCTGTCTCCTGAAAAATCTGTATGCAGTTCAGAAGCAATAGTTAGAGCCTCACATGGAACAACTGACTGATTCAAAATTGGGAAAGATGCATGAAGAGGTTGTATATTGTAACCCTGCATATTTAACTTATTGTGGAGTACATCATGTGAAATTCTGGGCTGGATGAATCACAGGCTGGAATCATGATTGTCAGAAGAATAACAACGTTCTCAGATATGCAGATGATATCATTCTAACGGCGGAAAATTAAGAGGCACCAAACAGCCTCTTGATGAAGGTGAAAGAGGAAAGTGAAAATGCTGACTTGAAACTCAACATTCAAAAAACTAAGATCATGGCATTCAGTCCCATCACTTCATGGCAAATAGAAGGGGAAAAAGTAGATGCAGTGGCAGATATTATTTTCTTAATCACTGAGGAAAGTTACTGCAGCCATGAAATTAAATGATTCTTGCTCCTTGGAAGGAAAAATATGATAAACATAGTCAGCATATTAAAAAGTAGAGACATCACTTTACTGACAAAGGTCTGTATAGTCAAAACTATGGTTTTTCCAGTAGTCATGTACAGATGTGAGAGTTGGACCATAAAGAAGGCTGAGCACCAAGAATTGATGTTTTCAAATTGTGGTGCTTGGAGAAGACTCTTGAAATCCCCTTGGACTGCAAAGATATCAAACCAGAGAATTGTAAAGGTAATCTATCCTGAATATTCATTGGAAGGACTGTTGCTGAAGCTAAAGCTCCAATACTTTGGCCACTTTATGAGAAGAGCTGACTCATTGAGAAAGGTTGAAGCCAAAAGAGAAGGTAGCAGCAGAGGATGAGGTGGTTAGATAGAAGCATCAACTCAATGCACATTAATTTGAGCAAACTCTGGGAGACAGTGGAGATAAAGGAGCCTGGCATGCTATAGTCCATGGGATTGCAAAGAGGTAGACATGATTTAGCAACTGAACAACAAATGACAATAACATCAATGGCCAGATGATGGATCTTTTGAATTGGAAAAGCTTCTAAATTGGTCAATATTTGCAAAGCTCTCATCATAGATAGTTGTATTACTATTATCTATGGAAAGACCAAATTAAAAGTTGGATGCAAAGAAATATAACAGCTAACCTTAAAAAGTCTCTTAGTTTTAAAAATAAAAGAAAATCTTTCAGAAAACCTTATTAAATTCATATTCTAAATGGGTCTTACAGGTGCTAATAAAAATATTGTTTATTAATAAGCAAATGGAAGGGGAAGAGACTCTTCCCAAAAAGAAAAACAAATTCTAATGAGTTGTTAAATAATAATGTAAATAAAACAAATAATGAAAGTGGGAATAAAGAGCAATCAGAAAGGGATGAGTCATGTGATGAACCAAAGCTGTATGAAAATCTTTAGATGGTTGTTAAGAATTGGGATAAATAAACCAAGCATTTGTAGGATCAAAACAAAGGTTTTATAATACAGCACTACCTAAGATTGTGTGAGCCCAAAGGACCCCATATTGGTTCTCTCCAACAGTAAAGATCCCAAACAAGTCTACTCTAATTACTTCAGTTTATATAAATTTTAAAAGCTGGAAGGAAAAGATTACACACTGAGAAAACGGCAACTGTTTGGGGGTAACAGTTAGGCCAATTAATCAAGTTAAATATCGACAAAAGAGCCTTGGTCCCTTGGGTCTACCCCTTACTGAGGTCATCAGAACCTTTGTATAGGAATGAAGCAAATGGCTGGGGGATAAAAAGTTCCTGGGACTCCTTGTAAGACTGAGACTTGTTGATGGCATTTTAATGGAAACTAAAGTTACATTACATGATAGAACTGAGATGGAAGTTTATTAAGAAAATTGTGTATTTGAGTGGACTTTATGTAAGATGATTGCATTTTTTTTTTTGCCTTGATGATATTGTAGGGATGAGCATTTTGTTTTCCCTTGCCTGGTTTTGTAAGATGGGGCAGGTAAACCCACCGTTTAGGGAGTGTTAATTGAATAAAGGAAGCTGATAGTGTTGGGCCCACATAGTATGAGATGGAAACCCAGAAACTGGGGGCTGATATTTAGGGGCTAAAAGAAGCAATAGTGGAAGATTTTACCCCAAGAGTGAACCGGTATGTGGAAGTGCTCCCTCACAGGAAATCTAATTAACATCCTCCTTAAAGATTTATCAAGGACAAGTATATAAGTTTTTTCCACAAATAGTAAAAAGCCTTAACCATCTGAGCATATACAATTTTTTTTCCAATTTTTATTTATAAACTAGTGAGTTTGTGATATACCTGATTCATGACTTAGGTTTTACAGTGAAAGCTATGAGAGTTCTGGTTGTGTTTATGTTTATGTATGTGCATTATTGATATGGAATTTTTCTATCTCCAAATGATATTATCAAAATTAATTTGCAGAAGAGCTCTTTTTAATTGACTTAAAAATAAGTGCTTATGAATTAAATATTTCTAAATGTTGTAGAAACTAACCCAAATGTTTTCCAGTGTACCCAATTTAGGATTAATCTTTAGTAAGTAAAAGCAAGTTTAAGCTTGTTGGTTTAATTAAATAAGTCTATCTCAGGAGTTACCAGCATTAATTGTAAAGCTTATATTCTACTAGGTTTCAGTTCACTTCATTCACTCAGTCGTGTTCAACTCTTTGAGACCCCATGAATCACAGCACGCCAGGCCTCCCTGTCCATCACCAACTCCCGGAGTTGACTCAAACTCACGTCCATCGAGTCAGTGATGCCATCCAGCCATTTCATCTTCCACTTCTCCTCCTGCCGCCAATCCCTCCCAGCATCAGGGTCTTTCCCAATGAGTCAACACTTTGCATGAGGCGGCCCAAGTACTGGAGTTTCAGCTTCAGCATCAGTCCTTCCAATGAACACCCAGGACTGATCTTTAGGATGGACTGGTTAGATCTCCTTGCGTTCCAAGGTACTCTCAAGAGTCTTTTCCAACACCACAGTTCAAAAGCATCAATTCTTCTGTGCTCAGCTTTCTGTATAGTCCAAGTCTGATGTCCATACATGACTACTGCAAAAACCATAGCCTTGACTAGACGGACTTTTGTTGGCAAAGTAATATCTCTGCTTTTCAGTATACTATTTAGGTTTGTCATAACTTTCCTTCCAAGGAATAAGCGTCTTTTAATTTCATGGCTTCAATAACCATCTGCAATGATTTTGAAGCCCCCCAAAATAAGGTCTGACTACTAGGTTTATCACAAGTTAAACACATTCAGCTATCTCTGTTACAAAATTTGTCAGCAAAATGTG
>SJYF01000348.1:853083-866183 GCA_006410515.1 Procapra przewalskii
TAACAAACTAAAATGGGATTCTACTGGAAATTTAGGATTCTTTTCAGAATGCAGACTACTTTACTGCTTGCTCTCTGACAGACACTGTAATCAATGCTTAAAAAAATGCATCTTAAAGTTTATACACACAGCAAATATAAAGGTACGTGCAATTACAAGTCCATATACTTTACTAATGGTAGTTATACTTTACTGTTATGCTATATACACCTAAATGAGTGTTCATTTAATGCTTGCCAAACTTCTTTCAAGGTAAGTGAAACCCAAGTAAGATGGTAGGCACTGAGAGAGGGGATCAGAGGCCAGACAGACTGAAACCACAATCACAAACAACTAGCCAATCTGATCACATGGACCACAGCCTTGTCTAACTCAGTAAAACTAAGCCATACCATGTGGGGCCACCCAAACCGGACGGGTCATGGTGGAGAGGTCTGACAGAATATGGTTTACTGGAGAAGGGAATGGAAAACCACTTCAGTATTCTTGCTTTGAGAACCCCATGAACAGTATGAAAAGGCAAAAAGATAGAACACTGAAATATGAACTCCCCAGGTAGGTAGGTGCCCAATATGCTACTGGAGATAAGTGGAGAAATAACTCCAGAAAGAATGAAAAGACAAAGCAAAACCAACACCCAGTTGTGAATGGGACTGGTGATAGAAGCAAGGTTTGATGCTGTACGGAGCAATATTGCATAGAACCTGGAATGTCAGGTTCATGAATCAAGGCAAATTGGAGGTGGTCACACAGGAGGTGACAAGCGTGAACATCAACATTCTAAGAATCAGCGAACTAAAATGGACTGGAATGGGTGAATTTAACTCAGATGACCATCATATCTACTACTGTGGGCAGGAATCTCTTAGGAGAAATGGAGTAGCCATCATTGTCAACAAAAGAGTCTTAAATGCAGTATGTGGATGCAATCTCAAAAACGACAGAATGATCTCTGTTCGTTTCCAATGCAAACTATTCAATATCATAGTAATCCAAGTCCAGTAACGCTGAAGAAGCTGAAGTTGAATGGTTCTATGAAGACCTACAAGACCTTCTAGAACTAACACCCCCAAAAGATGTCCTTTTCATTATAGGGGGCTGGAATGCAAAAGTAGGAATTTAAGAAACACCTGGTGAAGGTGAAGTTGAAGGTGAAGTTGCTTCAGTCGTGTCAGACTTTTTGCAACCTTGTGGATTGCAACCTACTAGGTTTTTCCATCCATGGGATTCTCCAGGCAAGAATACTGGAATAGATTGTCATTTCCTTTTCCAGGGGATCTTCCCAACCCAGGGATCGAACCCAGGTCTCCTGCATAGGAGGCAGACTCTTTAACCTCCTGGAGTAACAGGGAAATTTGGCCTTGGAGTATGAAATGAAGGAGGGCAAAGGCTAATATAATTCTATTAAGAGAACTCACTAGTCATAGCAAACACCCTCTTCCAAAAACACAAGAGAAGAATCTACACATGGACATCACCAGAGGGTCAACACCAAAACCAGGTTGATTATATTCTTTGCAGACAAAGATGGAGAAGCTCTATACAGTCAGCAAAAACAAGATTCGGAGCTGACTGTGGCTCAGATCATGAACTCCTTATTGCCAAATTCAGACTGAAATTGAAGACAGTGGAGAAAACCACTAGACCATTCAGGTATGACCTAAATCAAATCCCTTATGATTATACAGTGGAAGTGAGAAATAGATTTAAGGGCCTAGATCTGATAGACAGAGTGCCTGATGAACTATGGATGGAGGTTCTTGACATTGTACAGGAAACAGGAATCAAGACCTTCCCCAAGGAAAAGAAAAGCAAAAAAGCAAAATGGCTGTCTGAGGAGGACTTACAAATAGCTGTGAAAACAAGGAAAGCAAAATGGAAAGGGGAAAAGGAAAGATAAACTCATTTGAATGTAGAGTTCCAAAAAATAGCAAGGAGAGATAAGAAAGCCTTCCTCAGTGATCAATGTAAAGAAATAGAGGAAAACAATAGAATGTGAAAGATTGGAGATCTCTTCAACAAAATTAGAGATACCAAGGGAACATTTCATGCAAAGATGGGCTCAATACAAAACAGAAATGGTAAGGACCTAACAGAAGCAGAAGACATTAAGAAGAGGTGGCAAGAAAACACAGAAGGACTGTGCAAAAAAGAACTTCTTGACCCAGATAAGGACGATGGTGTGATAATTCACCTAGAGCCAAATATTCTTGAATGTGAACTCAAGTGGCCCTTAGGAAGCATCACTACAAACAAAGCTAGTGGAGGTGATGGAATTGTAGTTGAGCTATTTCAAATCCTGAAAGATGATGCTGTGAAAGTGCTGCACTCACTATGCCAGCAAATTTGGAAAACTCAGCAGTGGCCACAGAACTGGAAAAGTTTAGTTTTCATTCCAATCACAAAGAAAGGTGATGCCAAAGAATGCTCAAACTACCGCACAATTGCACTCATTTCACACGCTAGTAAAGTAATGCTTAAATTTCTCCAAGCCAGGCTTCAGCAATATGTGAATGGTGAACTTCCAGATGTTCAAGCTGGTTTTAGAAAAGGCAGAGGAACCAGAGATCAAATTTCCAACATGTGCTGGATCATGGAAAAGGCAAGAGAGTTCCAAAAAAAAAAAAAAATCGATTTCTGCTTTATTGACTACTCCAAAGCCTTTGACTGTGTGGATCACAACAAACTTTGGAAAATTCTGAAAGAGATGGGAATACCAGACCACCTGACCTGCCTCTTGAGAAATCTGTATGCAAGTCAGGAAACAACAGTTAGAACTGGACATGGAACAACACTGGTTCCAAATAGGAAAAGGAGTACATCAAAGCTGTATATTGTCACCCTGCTTATTTAACTTCTATGCAGAGTACATCATGAGAAACGCTGGGCTGGATGAAGCACAACCTGGAATCAAGATTGCCGGGAGAAATATAGATAACGTCAGATATGCAGATGACACCACTCTTATGGCATTAAGTGAAGAAGAATTAAAGAGCCTCTTGA
Source organism: Procapra przewalskii (assembly GCA_006410515.1). Taxonomy (NCBI): domain Eukaryota; kingdom Metazoa; phylum Chordata; class Mammalia; order Artiodactyla; family Bovidae; genus Procapra; species Procapra przewalskii. The sequence goes on from SJYF01000348.1 coordinate 856,087, forward strand.
TGAAAGTGAAAGAGGAGAGTGAAAAAGTTGGCTTAAAGCTCAACATTCAGAAAACGAAGATCATGCATCCGGTCCCATCACTTCTTGGGAAATAGATGGGGAAACAGTGGAAACAGTTGCTGACTGTATTTTTCGGAGCTCCAAAATCACTGCCGATGGTGACGGCAGCCATGAAATTCAAAGATGCTTACTCTTGGAAGAAAAGTTATGACTAAACTAGACACCAACCTCTGCTAAAAAGCAGAGACACTACTTTGCCAACAAAGGTCCATCTAGTCAAGACTATGTATGGATTTTCCAGTGGTCATGTGTGGATTTGAGAGTTGGACTATAAAGAAAACTGAGTGCCAAAAAATTGATGCTTTTGAACTGTGGAGTTGGAGAAAACTCTCGAGAGTCCCTTGGACTGCAGGGAGATCCAACCAGTCCATCCTAAAGGAGATCAGTCTTGAGTGTTCATTGGAAGGTCTGATGTTGAGAATGAAACTCCAATCCTTTGGCCACCTGATGTGAAGAGCTGACTCATTGGGAAAGACCCTGATGCTGGGAAAGATTGAGGGAAAAATGAGAAGGAGACGACAGCAGATTAGATGGTTGGATGGCATCATCCACTCAATGGACATAGGTTTGGGTGAACTCCGGGAGTTCGTGATGGACAGGGAGGCCTGGCATGCTGCAGTTCATGGGGTCGCAAAAAGTCAGACACGACTGAGTAACTGAACTGAACTGAAACTTCTTTCTTGAATTTCCAGATGAAGTTGATAAAACTCAGGTTTTCAATGAAATGTATGCAACTGATCACAGGGAAGCCTGATTTTCTCCAGTACATGGGGTCACAAAGAGTCAGATACAATTGAGCGACAGAAAAGCAACAACAAATTGCTCACTGGTCTGTATTCTCTGTTCTAATATGTTTTGAAAGTCTTGTTTCCTTCAAGTTTTTACTGTCATGTTAGTATTTGTGAACATGTTAAAATAAAATAACCATTAGCATTAGCATATAAAAACCAATATATTATTTATAAATATTGCTCGTATAATTAACAGAATATAGAAAAAATAATTTTTATTAATATATTTCGCTACATTGCTTAGTTTGATCCAATATTATGAGTATAAATCAATTCAGTAGTTATTTTTAATTGCCCATATGAATTTGAAAGTGAAAGTGAAAATTGCTCAGTTGTGTCTGACCCTTTGCAACCCAGGCCAGAATTCTCTAGGCCAGATTATTGGAGTGGGTAGCCTTTCCCTTTTCCAGGGATCTTCCCAACTCAGGCATCAAACCCAGGTCTCCCACATTGCAGGAGGATTCTTTACCATCTGAGCAACAAGGGAAGCCCAAGAATACTGGAGTGGGTGTCCCATCCCTTCTTCAGTGAATCTTCCCAACCCAGGAATTGAACTAGGGTCTCCTGTATTGCAGTTGGATTCTTTATCAACTGAGATCTCAGGGAATTCATGCTAACACATTTAATATCAGTGAAAAAATTAATTAAAACAAAATAAATGTACTTTGAGAACTACCCTCTCCTTAACTTCTAAATGTACTTAAAAAATAATTTAAAAAGCATGTCAGTTGCTTCCTGTTAATTTTCCTTTGCACATGACAGTTTACAACATAAAAATAGGTTTCACAGTTTAGTACTCCATTAAAATGCAGCCACCTTCCAGATCTCAGCAGCCCATTCTCTGGGAAAGCAAATTTTCTTTAATGAGTTAATGAGTTCCCATAAGAGAAAAATTATAGTTCTGAGACACATTCTGGAGAGTCTTCAGATGTTGACAAGACCTTGACATTTTGTATTTAAGGACAACCTGTGGGTTCATGAGTATCTCCCTGAATCCCAAGAAAAATGATTTAGAAGTAATGGCAAATTAAAATAATAACCAAAGATTTACCCAACTGTATCTATTTATCTTAAATCTACTTGGAATTTTTGGAAAACAATTCCAAGTTTTGTGATACACAGAACCATGGTTTGTACATAGATGTCATGTGGGCCATGGAATTACTGGGAAGACAGACGGTTCAAGGCGAACAATAGCTCAAAAGTCATTTCCTAAAGTAAAACATATTAAAGTTTGTACCTAGAACCTCATGTGAAATATTTTTTCTCTCTAAGAACTCTTCCCATGCCTGATCTCATTTAAGTAGGAAAGTAGGCATGTTTTTTCTTCTAGAGACAGAAATTGGGTGAACAAGAGTTTTGTAATGCTCTTGTAATGTAAAAATGTAATGCAAAAATATGGAAGTATTTAAATTGCTAAACTGTAGGAAATGTCAGAGAAATATTTGTCTTCTTTGGATTCCTAAAGATGAATTGTACATAAACATAACCATAATATAATGTATGAATAAATACCTCTGTTTTTACAGTAGAGGCTTCCCTCATAGTTCAGTTGTTAAACAATCTGCCTGCAATGCAGTAGACCCTGTCCTGGGTTAGGAAGAGCTCCTGGAGAAGAAATAGGCTATCCATTCCAGTATTCTTGGGCTTCCCTGGTGACTCAGATGGTAAAGAATCGCCTGCAATGTGGGGGACCTGGGTTCAATCCCTTGGTTGGGAAGATCCCCTGGAGGAGGGCATGGCAACCCACTCCAGTATTCTTGCCTGGAGAATCCCCATGGACAGAGGAGCCTGGTGAGTTGCAGTTCATGGGGTTGCTAAAGAGTTGGACACAACCGAGTGACTAAGCACCACACACAGCAAATATCTCTGTATTTACAGTAGACTTTGCCTGCAATGTAGGGAGTGAGGGGCCATGAGAAGCCTCTGTTTTACTCAAATTTGGTTCCTGGGAGAGATGATTTGACCAGACCTGTCCTGAAGAACATCGCTTAATACTTATACCAACCTTGAGGAGAAAAGTTATGGGCCCTGGGACTGATAACATTTTGTGGCAGTTAAAAGAGTAGCTTTGAAGCTAGATAATGAGCCTTGGTCTCCACCCCAGCTCCATCTCTTTCCAGTTGAACATCCTTGTGCATGTTACTTAGTTTCTCTGAACCTTAATTTTCTCTTATATAAAATGAAAAAAATACGTCTTGTTTTCAGATTGCTGTGATTAAATATTAAAATGTACAAAAATGTTCCTTCATATGTGTGGCATGTAATCTACTCTCAATAAATATAATATTTAGACAAAGGTCTATCTAGTGAAAGCTATGGTTTCTCCAGTAGTCATGTATGGATGTGAGAGTTGGACTATAAAGAAACCTGAGCACAAAATAATTATGTTTTGAACCTTGGTGTTAGAGAAGACTCTTGAGAGTGTCTTCGACTGCGGGGAGATCCACCCAGTCCATCCTGAAGAAAATCAGTTCTTTTTTTAAAAAAATTTATTTTTACTTTATTCTATGTTACAATACTGTATTGATTTTGCCATACATTGACGTGAATCAGCCACAGGTGTACATGATCTCCCAATGCCGAAGCCCCCTCCCACCTCCCACCCCATATCACCTCTCTGGATCATCCTGTGCACCAGCCTCAAGCATCCTGCATCCTGCATTGAACATAGACTGGCGCTTCGTTTCTTACATGATCAGTTCTGACTATTCATTGGAAGGACTGATGCTGAAGCTGAAACTCCAATACTTTGGCCACCTGATGTGAAGAACTGACTCATTTGAAAAGACCCTGATGCTGGGAAAGATTGAAGGCAGGAGGAAAAGGGAGCAACAGAAGATGAGATGGTTGGATGGCATCACCGACTCAGTGGACATGAGTCTGAGTAAACTCTGGGAGCTGATAATGGGCAAAGAGGCCTGGTGTACTGCAGTCCATGGGTCATAAAGAGTCAGACATGACTGAGTGACTGAACTGAACTGACCTGAAGAATTATTGAAATCATGGAAGCCTAGCTTTAAAGCATGTTTGTAAGATCACTGGAATTCCAAGAAGATTCCACAGTACTTAGGAACCGAGACTTCATAAAGAGCTTTATGGCTTCTGTTTAATGAGGCTCTGGTTAATTTTCTGTTACAGAATCCAGCGAACTGTTATGTGAACTCTCTGATCTACATTGTAAAGTAATTAACTTCCAATTTAAATAAATAAATTTATATTAAAAAAAGAAATGAACTATATATATATATATATAAAGATAGCTCCCTTATGGGCAAGTGTTCAGTTTATAAGAATGACTGCTCGCTTTTCAGACATACTGCCAAAACTCACCAGCTTAGTGTTTCTCACAGTAGTTCATTTTTAAGTTTGATATTCCTGACAGAATGCCCAAGAAAAACAAGGATATATAAGTCTACACCAATTCACACTTCATATTTAACAGTTTTAGACAAATATCAGCTGAATGTGAAGATGTACTATTCATTACTTTCCCAACTTATTTTTAAAATTTCTTCTCTAAAAACCTTAATTTTTGTTACCATCATGGTTCAATAGGCCATGAAAAGATTCACTGCTTTAAATATCTCACTTGATGCCACCACTAGTTACCACCAGCTTCCTTTCTCCATTACTCTTTCTTTAATGAGGAGATCATTTTACTTTTGTACTTACTGTTTTGGGAAAACAGTAAATACACTTTCGAATTTTAGAAAGGTTCTATTTAAATGGCTAATTTTTCAGAATTTGATTTGTGATAGTCTGATTACCAGTTAGTCAATATTCTTAGGGACTTGTAGAATATGTCTGCTCCATAGGTAGCAGAGGGATTTAGCTTAAAATGGGCTTCTTCCTTTCTTGTTGCAAACTGTGTGCTACAGAATGAGTAGAATCAGTGTTTACATTAAATTTTTTCTTGGCAGCGTATCTCCGTCCTTTTCTTCAGGAAGCACACTTAAAATGGTGCATCATACAACCTGCCTTTCAAACTGCCATTTCATGTTCTACCCTACCTGATTTGTATCATATAGGCTCCTGCCTGCTTTGTATTGGCTGGCAGTGTGCACTCACAGCAATGCCACTAAAAGGGTGAAAGTCTGGAGATGGTTTTCATGGCAGCTTCAAATCTAGGCACACACACTATGACAGACTGGAGCAAAACACAACTTTGAAAGCCTTTACCATCTTCCAATGTTTGACATTAATTACCCTGCCTCCAGCCTGTCTTTGGATCTTGCCTGTATCATTTCTACCTATTCAAACTCTAACTTCACACCCTCACTTTGAATCTCGGCTCCTATATACAGCCTTCTTTGATTTGTTTTCCTCCACCAGGAAGTGATCTCTTCTGCTTTAGGCTTTCCAAATGCTTTCTCTTTAACTGCTGTATGGAATTTACTATATTCTATCCTGCTGAAAAATAAACTCTTTTAAGTCAGAGTCTACTCAAGTGGGTTAATGAGTAGAAAGCTTCTAAAGTCAGATATATCTGAATTAAAATCTTTGTTTTCTCATTTATAGGCCTTAGACAAAGAGCTATAATATATTGCACTGTAGCAGAAAGTGAAAAGGAACTAAAGAGTGTCTTAATGAAGGTGAAAGAGGAGAGTGAAAAAGCTGGCTTAAAACTCAACATTCAAAAAACTAAAATCATGACATCTCATCCCATCACTTTATGGCAAATAGGTGGGGAAACAATGGAAACAATGACAAACTTTATTTTCTTGGGCTCCAAAATCACTGCAGATGGTTACTGCAACCATGAAATTGAAAGGCACTTGCTCCTTGGAAGAAAATCTATGATAAACCTAGACAGTGTCTTAAAAAGCAGAGACATTACTTTGCTGACAAAGGTCCATCTAGTCAAGCTATGGTTTTTCCAGTAGTCATACATCGATGTGAGAGCTGGACCATAAAGAAGGCTGAGCACTGAAGAATCAATGCTTTTGAACTGTGGTGTTGGAGAAGACTCTTGAGAGTTCTTTGGACTGCAAGGAGATCCAATCAGTCCATCCTAAAGGAAATCAACCCTGAATATTCATTGGAAGGACTGATGCTGAAGCTCAACCCTGAATATTCATTGGAAGGACTGATGCTGAAGCTGAAACTCAAATACTTTGGCTACCTGGTATGAAGAACCAACTTATTGGAAAAGACCCTGATGCTAGGAAAGATTGAAGGCAGGAGAAGGCGATGACAAAGGATGAGATGGTGGATAGCATCAGTGACTTGATGGATATGAATTTGAGCAAGCTCCAGGAGATGGTGAATGACAGAGAATCTGGGTGCTGCAGTCCATGGGGTTGCAAAAAGTCAGACATGACTGAGTGACTGAACAGCAACAACAACAATTGCACTATAATTTTCTCACTGGGAAAAGGGAGAAAATAGTACTCCATTACAGCCTCACTGTGAGGATTAAATTGCACCAAGTCCAGTGCTTGGAACATAGCAGGCATTTCATAAATTGTAACTATCAATACTATATTAACACAGGAAAGTATATTTGGGAAAATTTTTTTTAACATCCAAGTGTTGAAACATAATTTTTAGATAAGGTAAGTTGAACATATCTTTCTTAAGCATCTTAGCTAATGCTAGAGAAAAGGAATGTTAAAAAAGTTATATGTTAGGCATTAAAAAAGTTTATAGTCAATTTCTGTGGTGGAACTGTATTGCTCCAATGTATAAAGAGCTTCTTGGATGTTGAGAATATTGCTGATGCTTATGATGCTTAGTCACATCACAAGATCAACAACTGTCTTCTGAAATCCAAAAGTCTATCACCAGCAGCTTTCTGAACAACCTCCCTGGCCCCTCAGTTGAAGTATCTCTCTCTCTCTTCAACCTAACAGTAATCTGTAGGTTGAATAGATTACTGTTACAACAGTAACAGTAATAATATTATCTTCCATCAACTCTTTTCTTTGAATGTTTATTTCAGGAACATTTAGCCTTCTATAATATACCGATTCATTAGAAGTAGTTTTCTTGTTCTCTCTCTAATGGTTTCAGACACGACTACATGAAAATGAATAAGTCTCTTACATTGTGTGCTTTCCTGAAGAGTATATTATGGGTTTTCTGGGATTCTTTTTGTTAAGCCTTTAAAAAATTGCTTTTGTTTTGGATAAGGAATATAAACAGCAAGTAAATAGTTCATTTCAGCTTTGGCACACCATTAACGTCAATCATATGACACAATAGTTTATTTCAGCATGACCCTTGACCCTTATCAACACAGGTTTGAACTGCTCAGGTCCACCTTTACACGGATTCCTTTCACAGTAAATACCACAATACTACACAATCTGTGTTGGTTGAAGCCTCAGATGTGTAACTGCAGCAATGGATGAACGACATATATGGAGGGCCCATTATAATTTTGACACAGATTTTTGACTGTGTGGAGAGTTAGATTCCTTAAATCCCACTTTGTTCAAGGGTTAGCCATATTCACAGTTTTTTAAAAATGTAGACTATCCAGCTATATTTCACCTATAAGATCTTAAAAATGTCAAATGCAAACTAAGAAAACAGTTCAAGTGTGGCTCACCTTTCTAGGTCCTGTGCTCTTTAGTTCGAACACATCCATTGTGTAATTGACCCTACGTCCATAGTGGTCAAATTGAACATTTCCTGTTAGTCCTTGAATTTGAACCTATGAATGAAAAAGAAAATCTACACATGTAATCATTTGCCATTTTACTTACAGAAATCTTTATCTGCTGGGCTTACGATTACACATGGGTGTGGAACTATAATCTATAAGCAACTCACTAAAAAAGCCATGAGGTATTTGAGTTACTGGGATAGAATTCGATAGATGAATATCAAAGAAATATATAAATGATTCTGTTATGTACTTGAAAGATAAATTTTTTTATTATGAAGTTTCCATTGTACTTCAATTTTGAAATATTATTTATAAGAATAGAAACATGGTTACTTTTCAGTTTTATCTACACATCTATATAATAGGATAAATAACCCTAATAACCAGAGCAGATCATATTTCTCTTTGCTAATGTTAAAATTAAGACATTCAGAAAAATAAACATATTTTTGAAAATATTCAAGTGTACTTTATTCCAAAACCTTTTAATTGATTTAAACTTATGTTCTGATCCTGTGGCATTTCAGAACATTTAAAATGTATTACTAAAAATGCACACATATTACAGTAATTTGAAAAAGAGTGTTAGCATAACTATAAAAGACTAAAATAAATAATCCAAGGTTACAAGGCAATTTGAATGTCTATTGAGACAGTCAGTAGATTAGTAGACTAAGACTGTATGCCAAATATTTCAGGCTCTTCCTCATTCTGGGTCCATGGTGGGCTTGTTCTTTATGGACACTTTCTGGTTAGCTAGGTCTCTGTGACTCTTTCTGACAAAAGGGTTGTAAACACATGTAATGAGTGCTAAAGCATTTAATTGCCAATTAGAAACCTCCCTACAACTCTTTTCTTTTTGCAGCATTCAAGATGGTAGCTGCTATGTCAGCTTGGTCCCCTGAGTGATTATAAAAAACAGAGTGCCCCTACTAATCTGATGTGTGTCTGTGAGTGTGAAATCCTCTTTCATTGTTTTAAGCCACTGAAGCTTGGGGTTATTACTGTTACACAACCTAGCTTATCCTGGCTAAGCATTTACGGCATCTACATAACATATAGACATCAGATTCTATCTAGTGGGCTTCCGAGGTGGCTCAGTGGTAAAGAAGCTGTCTGCCAAACAGGAGATGTGGGTTCGATTCCTTTGTTGGGAAGATCCCCTGGGGGGAGAAATGGCAAACCACTCCAGTATTCTCGCCTGGGAAATTCCATGGACAGAAGATCTTGGCAGACTACAGTCCATGGGTTCACAAAGAGTTGGGCATGACTTAGCGACTAAAATACTACCTCCACCATTCTATCCAGTATCCTATGTAGAAATGTCTCAGAAATGATAATGGCTCAATATATTAAAATGGAAATTGTAATATATAGGTATTTGCCAATAGATAATTTTGTTTTCCTGAATACTGCATTTAAAAAGGACAATGAAATAAATGGAAGGCTTCCCAGGTTGTTCTAGTGGTAAAGAACCTGCCTGCCAATGCAGGAGACATAAGAGATGCAGGGTTGGGAAGATCCCCTGGAGGAGGGCATGGAAATCCACTCCAGTATTCTTGCCTGGAGAATCCCATGGATGCTGGAGCCTGGCAGGCTGCAGTCCATAGGGTTGCAAAGAGTTGGACACAACAGAAGTGACTTAGCACACAGGCACATGTGAAACAAACTGAACATAAATAAAATTGTGAGTTACCTGTTTGAGTGTCCTCTCCATGTCAATTCCCTGGCCCCATGGAGCAGCTGGATTTGCCAGACAATCTCCAGCATTTCCTCTCCTGGAAATATCGATTTTCTGTCTTCTGAGACTTCGGAATGTTTCAGCCATCACAAGGACTCCATCATAAGTCAGAGCAGATGTATACTAACAAAATTAAAGTAAATATAATGGTAAAATGTTAAATTCTTATCAATCTTTAGGATCTGTCTGGGGACAATGTGGGTTTTTGACATAAAGTACCATGCTGTCTGAAGGGCAGATAAATTAATGCCCTTAATTTAACTTCCCCTTAAATTAAATTCCTTTAACTTTAAGTAATTTCCTCTAGCTGCAGAAATTTCTACTTTTGCCTTATCACAAACACTGTATATCAGTTCTTACCACTATGATTTTAAAAAGGAGAAAACACACTCTGTAAAATAGAAATGCTATTGCACAGCTTTCCTTCAGCTGGGAGAAGCAAGCCCTTGAGGTGAGGTCTTTCTGTTGTGTCCAAGTAGAAACAGCTAATGTATTTTTTTTTAAAGACTAAATGCAGTATTTCCACAATCTACCTTGTAGTCTCTTGCTGTGGGTGAGTCTCAAGAGGGCTGGGGTATTTCACTCTTTCCTTCTCTCAATGTCCCTCAGGTTTTCCTTAGATTTCATATATGTTTCTTGACTTAAAGTGTTTATCTCTGTCTAGTTTTTCAGAAGAATGAATGGGAATGCTTACTGTTACTTTAAATATAGGGTACTAGAAGTAACATTTACTTATTTACCAAATGTATATACACATTGCTAAATAAACATGAGTACTGTTATGCCCATGCCTGCAGAGTGTGCTCAGGAAGGTTCGATCATTTCTCTGTTTCTATTGTAACTTAGGATCAAAGTGGAGAAATGAAATATAGATCATCTGTTTTCTGAT
>SJYF01000348.1:914345-925645 GCA_006410515.1 Procapra przewalskii
AAAAAAAAGAAAAGAATAGATGTTATTAAAACCCTCTATTTGCTAGAATCTCCTTGTATATTGTCACTGTGACATTATATGTCACGTAAATAAATGTCTCTCTTTTTCTCATATAGTGATTAATATCAAGATATATTTGCTTTAAGATTTACATTTTTACAAAATATATTAAAACATCCTGACTATGGGTGGGCCTACTAAAAACAATGAAAAAAAGTAAAAATTTCCCAGTATTTTCATGATAATATTAAGTAACAAAATTATACTTTATTCAAGAAACACAATACAATAACGCTTTATGTTTATGGCTTCATTTAATAGCTCAAATCCACAGTGAAACCTAGTTCATTAAAGACTTAAAATTCCTGTCTCAAAATGTGATGGACTCCTTGCTATGTGAAAAGAGTAGATGAATATGTATCCCTTTTGTAGTCTTCAGTTCTTTTCCTGCTTTAAGCACAAGATCCTCATCAAAGAAATATACAGTGGAAAAAGAGAAAACACATTCTTAACTTCTCAAGGATAAACCACTTTTGAGATTAAGCCATTGGGGTAGATGATACTAAATAATTCAAGGAGACTGACCCTCTGCATGGTCAGTTTTCTCCCACATTTCCAAATTTAGCAAGAAATACTTGAGCTTTGCCAAGAAATCTAAAAGAACTTGCCTTACATCTTTAAGAATTTTATACTAGTACCTGTATCTTGTTCTATAAACATCTATATATACATGAAAAGTTGACATAAGTAAAATAATTTGGATTCCTTTCAACAAGAGTTCCTCAAATAGCCATTTCAAACTTTTTTTAAAAATAAAATTAAAAAACAAACAAACATGGGTTATCAGTTTTAATCATTCTTATAATACTCCAAAGTATTGGCAACCTTTATCCATAGAGTAGCATATTTATCATTTACACAGATAAAAGGCCATTATTTAATTTTCCAAGTAATATAATAGTAAAACAAGCATTATAATTAGTTTTAAAGGTCACTTTGGCAGGTACAAAGCTAACCTCCATCAAAAAACATTGAATTAGAAATAAAATGGTCACTTCAATTAATGACGTACAGTTTTTAAAGGCAGGGCAAGAAAAATTTAGCATAAAATTTTCTTTGTTATTTGAGTACTACCTCCTCCAATTTAGTGTGCACTGTGCGTCTGCATTGTACATTAATACATTAACTAGATTCCCTTAGAATACACAGGAATGCCCACTCACCAAGAAAAAAAAGAAAAAAAGCAATTTCTACCTGGCAACCAGCAAGATAACTACTTAGTCGATTAGCAGATAAAGTTCCTTTCTCAATTCTGTGAAAGGTCATAATGACGCATTGCCTTATTGGGCTATGAGATGGATACAATGAACATGAATTTGAGCAAACTCTGGGAGATAGTAAAGGACAGAGGAGCCTGGTGTGCTGCAGTAAATGGGGTGGCAGATTTGGAACATGGTTTAGTGACTGAGCAACAACAAACTGCCAATGTGGGTGGTCCTAAGATGGTGGAGGAATAGGATGGAGAGACCACTTTTTCCCCCACAAATTCATCAAAAGAACATTTGAATCCTGAGCAAATTCCACAAAATAACTACTGAATGCTGGCAGAGGACATCAGGCAGAGAAAGGCAGCCCATTGTCTTCAAAAGGAGGCAGGACAAAACATAAATGATAAAGAGGGAGACAAAAGAGGTAGGGATGGAGATCCATCCCTGGGAGGGGATCTTAAAAAGAGAGAAATTTCCAAACATCAGGAAACATTCTCATCAGTGGGTCTGTGGCGAGTCTTGGAATCTCAGAGGACAACATAACTGGGAGGAAAAGCAAATAAATAAATAATTAAATAATTAAACCCCACAGATTACCTGCCTAATGGCAACAGTGGAGAAGCAGCCCAAATGCTTGCATCCACCACTAGCAAGCGGGGGCTAGACAGGGAGGCACGGGCTGCACTGCTTAGAGTAAGGATTGGGCCTGAATGCTCTGAGGGCAATCTAGGGAACTAACTTGAGATAGCAACCCAGACTGTGGGACAGCCAGAGAGAGAGAGAGAGAGAGAGAGAGAGAGAGAGAGAGAAGAAAGAGAGAGAGAGAGAATTATCCAGTGAAAAGCCCTAACCTAAGACACTGCCAGGCCAGCTCACATAACAAAGGACTGAGCATAGCTAGCTGGCTGCAGACTGGCCCATCCCCTGCCAGAGACAGGCGGGCAAGGGCAACCAGAGACAGAAAGGGGCAATCTCAGCCCTAGAGAGGCATCTTCTACCAAAGTGCAAGCAGACTTCATTGCTAACCAAGACTTCTTGCAATTCTGGATGGTTGACATCCGCCAGGAGGGTCACAGCTAGAGATCAGCTCCCCCAGATGAGACACATGGCACACCTGAGAAGGTGCTCCCATTGTACACCTAGTGAACTGAACAGCTGGGACAGGGGAGGTGATAATATGCAATCCTCACCTGGAGGTGACCGTGCTCACCAAGCACCTAGTCGCCTGAGCTGCTTGGACCTGGGAAGGGCACAAAATGCATGCCCAACCAAGTCTGCACCTTTGTGAAGTACTGGAGAACCTGAACCTGAGCGACTTAGACCTGGAAAGTGCATGCAACCCAGGGTCCACCTCAGAGAGTTCCTGGCAGAGCAACCTAGAGCCTGAGAAGTGTAGACCATGAAAGCACACAAAACATGAGTGGGAGCAAACCCAGTGTGGCCAAGTCACTGCGAGAACTCCCTACACACACCAGTGATCCTCCCTTTCCCACAGCATGACTGAACAAGTGAGCCTAAAAAGTGACCACTGCTGCCCCCTTGTGTCAGGGCAGAAATGAGACACTGAAGAGACCAGCAAATAAAAGAAGCTAAAATAAACATAGGAAACTGCTTTGGAAGTAACAGGTGCAACAGATTAAAACCCTGTAGTTAGCACTGACTGTATTGGAAGGGACCTATAAATCTTGAGAAGGATAAGCCAGATCAAGGAACTATCTGAAAATGAACTGACCCCACACTGTCCGTAACAGCTCTAGAGAAATTCCTAGATATAGTTTGACTATTATCATTTTTAAAACTTTAAAAAGCAGTTTTAAGTTCTCTATTATTCCTTTAATTTTCATTTTTATAACCTACTATTACCCTTCCAAAAAAGATCCTGTTTTTAAAGCAAACTTCATATATATATATAATTTTTGTGACTTTTTAAATTGCATTTTTGATAATCTAACCTCTACTCTAAAGTTGTAATCTTTGCTTTTTGGTATATGTTATCAATTTTATGCCTTTAAAAACCCAATCTTCAGTACCCATTTTTACTCGGGAGTGAGATTACTGGCTTGATTGCTCTCTCCCTCTTCTGACTCTGCTTTTTCTCCACCAGGTGACCTCTATCTCCTCCCTCCCCCTTCTCTTCTCTACCCAACTGTGTGAATCTCTTTCTGGGTTGTGGAGAACACCTAGGGAACTGATTACTGGCTGGATCTGTCTCTCTCCTTTTGATTCCCCCTTTTATCCTCCTGGCCACCTCAGTCTATTCCTCCTTTTTCTCTTCTCTGTGTAACTCCATGAATATCTCTGAGGGGTCCAGACTATGGAGAGCATATAGGGAAGTGATTACTGGCTAGATTGCTCTCTCCCCTTTTGATTCCCCCTCTTCTCCTCCTCCCTCTCACCTCTATCTCCTTCCTCCCTCTTCTCCTCACCATATAACTCTATGAACCTCTCTGGGTGTCCCTCACTGTGGAGAAACTTTTCATCATCAACCTACATGTTTTATCATCCGTGCTGTATATATGGAGAAGTCTTGAAGCTACTGTAAGAATAAAACTGAAAACAAGAAGCAGGAGGCTTAAGTCCAAAACCTGAGAACACCAGAGAACTCCTGACTTCAGGGAACATTAATTGATAGGAGCTCATCAAAGGCCTCCATAGCTACATTGAAACCAAGTACCACCTAGGAGCCAACAAATTCCAGAGCAAGACATACCACACAAATTCTTCAGCAACACAGGAACATAGCCCTGAGCTTTAATATACAGGCTGGCCCAAAGTCACATCAAACCCACTGAGATCTCAAAACTCACTACAGAAGACTTCATTGCACTCCAGAGAGAAGAAATCCAGTTCCACCCACCAGAACACTGAAGCAAGCTTCTCTAACCAGGAAACCTTGACTAGCCACCCATCCAACCCCACCCACAGCAAGGAACCTCTACAATAAAGAGGAACCACAAACTGCCAGAATATGGAAAAGCCATCTCAAACACAACCATATAAACAAAATGAAAAGGCAGAGAAATACTCAGCAGGTAAAGGAACAGGATAAATGCCCATCAAACCAAACAAAGAGGACAAGATAGGGAATCTACCCAATAAAGAATTCCAAATAATGACAGTGAAAATGATCAAAAATCTTGAAAACAAAATGCAGTTACAGATAAATAGCCTGGAGTCAAGGATTGAGAAGATGCAAGAAATTTTTAACAAGGACCTAGAAGAAATAAAAAAGAGTCAATATATAATGAATAATGCAAAAAAAATGAGATTAAAAAAACATTCTGGAGGTAACCAAAAGTAAAATGACAGAGACAGAAGTTAGGACAAGTGAGGTAGAAGATAGAATGTTAGAAATAAATGAAGCAGAGAGGAAAAAAGAAATAAAAGAAATGAGAACAACATCGGAGACCTCTGGGATAGTGGTAAATGCCCCAATATTCAAATCATAGGAGTTGCAGAAGAATAAGACAAAAAGAAAGGCCATGAGAAAATATTTGAGAAGATGATAGTTGAAAACTTCCCTAAAATGGGGAAAGAAATAGTCACCCAAGTCCAAGAAACTCAGAGAGTCCCAAATAGGATAAACCCAAGGTGAAACACCCCAAGACACATACTAATGAAATTAACAAATATCAAACACAAAGAACAAATATTAAAAGCAACAAGGGAAAACCAACAAATAACACACAAGGGGATTCCCATGACAGCTGATCTTTCAATAGAAACTCTTCATGCCAGAAGGGAATGGCAGAACATGCTTAAAGTGAGGAAAGAAAATAATGTACAGCCCAGATTACTGTACCCAGCAAGGATCTCATTCAGAAACGAAGAAAAAATTCAAAAGCTTTACAGACAAGAAAAAGCTGAGAATTCAGCACCACCAAACCAGCTCTCCAACAAATGCTAAAGGATCTTTTCTAGACAGGAAACAGAAAGGGTGTATAAACTCAAACCCAAAACAACAAAGTAAATGGCAACGGGATCATACTTATCAATAGTTACCTTAAATGTAAATGGGTTGAATACCCCAATCAAAAAACAAAGACTGGCTGAATGGATACAAAAATAAGACCTCTATATATGCTGTCTACAAGAGACCCACCTTAAATCAAGGGACACACATGGACTGAAAGTGAAGGGCTGGAAAAAGATATTGCATGTAGATGGAGACCAAAAGAAAGCCAAAGTAGCAATGCTCATATCAGATAAAATATGCTTTGAAACAAAGACAATGTTAAGAGACAAAGAAGGACACTACATAATGATCAAAGGATCAATCCAAGAAGAAGATATAACAATTAAAAATATATATGCACCCAACATAGGAGCACCCCAATATGTAAGGCAAATGCTAACAAGTATGAAAGGGGAAATTAACAATAATACAATAATAGGGGGAGACTTTAATACCCCACTCACACCTATGGTTAGATCAGCTAAACAGAAAATTAACAAGGAAAAACAAACTTTAAATGATACAATAGACTAGTTACCTAATTGATATCTATAGGACATTGCAACCCAAGACAATGAATTTCACCTTTTTGCTCATCTCAAATGCTAGTAAAGTAATACTTAAAATTCTCCAAGCCAGGCTTCAGCAATATGTGAACTGTGAACTTCCAGATGTTCAAGTTGGTTTTAGAAAAGGCAGAGGAACCAGAGCATCCGATGGATCAACAAAAAAAGCAAGAAATTCCAGAAAACATCTATTTTTGCTTCATTGACTATGCCAAAGCCTTTGTGTGGGTCACAATAAACTGTGGAAAATTCTGAAAGAGATGGGAATACCAGACCACCTGACCTGCCTCTTGAGAAACCTGTATGTAGGTCAGGAAGCAACAGTTAGAACTGGACATGGAGCAACAGACTGGTTCCAAATAGGAAAAGGAGTACATGAAGGCTGTATATTGTACCCTGCTTATTTAACTTATATGTAGCGTACATCATGAAAAACGCTTGGCTGGAGGAAGCACAAGCTGGAATCAAGATTGCCAGGAGCAATATCAGTAACTTCAGATATACAGATGACATCACCCTTATGGCAGAAAGTGAAGAAGAACTAAAGAGCCTCTTGATGAAATTGAAAGAAGAGAGTGAAAAAGTTGGCTTAAAGCTCAACCTTCAGAAAACTAAGATCATGGCACCTGGCCACATCACTTCGTGGCAAATAGATGGGGAAACAGTGGAAACAGCAGCTGACTTTATTTTGGGAGGCTCTAAAATCACTGCAGATGGTGACTGCAGCCATGAAATTAAAAGACGTTTACTCCTTGGAAGAAAATTTATGACCAACTTGGAAAACACATTAAAAGGCAGAGATTACTTTTCCAACAAAGATACATCTAGTCAAGGCTATGGTTTTTCGGTGGTCATGTATGGGTGTGAGAGTTGGACTATAAAGAAAGCTGAGACCGAAGAACTGATGCTTTTGAACTGTGGTGTTAGAGAAGACTCTTGAGAGTCCCTTGTACTGCAAGAAGATCGAACCTGTCCATCCGAAAGGAGATCAGTCCTTTATGTTCATTAGAGGGACTGATGTTGAGGCTGAAACTCCAATAGTTTGGTGATCTGATGTGAAGAGCTGACTCACTGGAATGACCCTGATGCTGGGAAAGATTGAGAGTGGGAGGAGAGGGGACGAAATGGATGAGATGATTGGATGGCATCATCGACTCAATGGACATGGGTTTGGGTCGACTCCAGGTGTTGACGATGGACAGGGACGCCTGGCGTGCAGTGGTTCATGGGATTGTGAAGAGTTGGATATGACTGAGCAACTGAACTGAACTGAACTGAAGGGGAAGGTTCATAGCAATACAGGCTTATCTCAAGAAACAAGTCAAATAAATAACCTAAGTAACTCTACACTTAAAGAAATTAGAAAAGGAAGCAGAAAGAACCTCAGGTTAGTAGAAGGAAAGAAATCTTAAAAATTAGGGCAGAAGTAAATGTAAAAGAAACAAAAGTTACCATAACAAAAATCAACAAACCTAAAAGCTAGTTCTTTGAGAAGATAAATAAATTGACAAACCATTAGCCAGACTCATCAAGAAATAATGGAAGAAGAATCAAATCAACAAAATTAGATATGAAAATGGAGAAACCACAACAGATAACACAGAAATACAAAGGATCATTAAAGACTACTATCAGCAACTATATGCAAATAAAATGGACAATTTGGAAGAAATTTAGAAAATTCTTAGAAAAGTAAAACTTTCCAAAACTGAACCAGCAAGAAATAGAAAATCTTAACAACCCATCACAAGCACAAAAATCGAAACTGTAATCAGAAATCTTCCAGCAAACAAAACCCCAGGACCAAATGGCTTCCCAGCTGAATTCTACCAAAAATTTAGAGAAGAGCTAACACCTATCCTACACAAACTCTTCCAGGAAATTTCAGAGGAATGTAAACTTACAAATTAATTCTATGAGGCCAACATCACCCTAATACCAAATCCAGACAAAGATGCCACAAAAAAAGAAAACTAGAGGCCAGTATCTCTGATGAACAAAGATGCAAAAATCCTCAACAAAATTCTAGCAAACAAAATCCAACAACATAATAAAAAGATCATACACCATGACCAAGTGGGCTTTATCCCAGGGATGCAAGGATTCTTCAATATCTGCAAATCAACCAACATAAAACACCACATTAACAAATTGAGAGATAAAAATCATATGATTATCTCAATAGATCCACAGAAGGTCTTTGCCAAAATTCAACATCCATTTATGATAAAAACCCTCCAGAAAGCAGGCATAGAAGGAACATACCTCAACATAATAAAAGCTATATATGATAAACCCTCAGCAAACATTATCCTCAATGGTGAAAAGTTGAAAGCATTTCCCCTAAAATCAGGAACACGACAAGGGTGCCCACTCTCACCACTACTATTCAACATAGTTTTGGAAGTTTTGGCGACTGCAGTTAGAGCAGAGAAAGAAATAAAAGGAATCCAAATTGGAAAAGAAGAAGTAAAGCTCTCACTGTTTATAGATAGCATGATCCTCCACCTAGAAAACCCTAAAGACTCCACCAGAAAATTACTAGAGCTAGTCAATGAATGTAGTAAAGTTGCAGGATATAAAATCAACACACAGAAATCCCTTGCATTCCTATACACTAACAATGAGAAAACAGAAAGAGAAATTAAGGAAACAATTCCATTCACCATTGCAATGAAAAGAATAAAATACTTAGGACTATATCTACCTAAAGAAACAAAAGATCTATATATAGAAAACTATAAAACACTGATGAAAGAAATCAAAGAGGACACAAATAGATGGAGAAATATACCATGTTCATGGATCAGAAGAATCAATGTAGTGAAAATGAGTATACTACCCAAAGCAATCTATAGATTCAGTGCAATCCCTATCAAGCAATCAATGATATTTTTCACAAGACTAGAACAAATAATTTCACAATTTATGGAAACTAAAAAAACCCTCATAAAAACCAAAGCAATCTTGAGAAAGAAGAATGGAACTGGAGGAATCCATCTGCCTGACTTTAGACTATACTACAAAGTAGTATACTATACTACTGTCATCAAGACAGTATGGTGGTGGCACAAAGAAATATAGATCAATGGAACAAAATAGAAAGCTCAAAGATAACTCCACACACATACGGACACCTTATTTTTGACAAAGGAGGCAAGAATATACAATGGATAAAAGATAATCTCTTTAACAAGCGATGCTGGGAAAACTGGTCAACCACTTGTAAAGTACACCCATGGAGGATTCATGTCAATGTATGGCAAAACTAATATGGTATTGTAAAGTAAAATAAAATAAAAATTTAAGAAAAAGAAAAAAAAAACAAAAAAGAATGAAACCTGAGGACTTTCTAACACCATACACAAAAATAAACTCAAAATGGATTAAAGATCTAAACATAAGACCAGAAACTATAAAACTCCTAGAGGAAAATATCGACAAAACATTCTCCGACATACATCACAGCAGGATCCTCTATGATCCACTTCCCAGAGTAGTGGAAATAAAAGCAAAAATAAACAAATGGGACCTAATTAAACTTAGAAGCTTTTGCACAACAAAGGAAACTATAAACAAGCTGAAAAGATAGCCTTCAGAATGAGAGGAAATAATAGCAAACAAAGCAACTGACAAAGAATTAGTCTCAAAAATATACAAGCAACCCCTGCAGCTCAATTCCAGAAAAATAAATGACCCAATCAAAAAATGGTCCAAAGAACTAAACAAACATTTCTCCAAAGACGACATACTGATGGCTAACAAACACATGACAAGATGCTCAACATCACTCATTATCAGAGAAACGCAAATCAGTACCACAATGAGGTACCATTTCACACCGGTTAGAATGGCTGCTATCCAAAAGTCTACAAGCAATAAATGCTGGAGAGGGTGTGGAGAAAAGCGAACCCTCTTGCACTGTTGGTGGGAATGCAAACTAGTGTAGCCACTATGGAGAACAGTGTGGAGATTTCTTAGAAAACTGGAAATAGAACTACCATATGAACGAACAGTCCCATTGCTGGGCATACTCACTGAAGAAACCAGAATTGAAAGAGACACGTGTACCCCAATGTTCATCACAGCACTGTTTATAAAAGCCATGGAAGCAAGCTAGATGTCCATCAGCAGACCAATGGATAAGAAAGCTGTGGTACATATACACAATGGAATATTATTCAGCCATTAAAAAGAATACATTTGAGTCATTTCTAATGAGGTGGATGAAATTGGAGTCTGTTATACAGAGTGAAGTAAGTCAGAAAGTAAAACACCAATACAGTATACTAATGCATATATATGGAATTTAGGAGGGTGGTAATGACAACCCCACATGTGAGACAGCAAAAGAGACACAAATGTATAGAACAATCTTTTGGACTCTGTGGGAGAGGGCGAGGGTGGGATGTTTTGGGAGAATGGTATTGAAACATGTATATTATCATATGTGAAAAGGATCGCCAATCCAGATGTGATGCATGATACAGGGTGCTCAGGGCTGGTGCATTGGGATGACCCAGAGGGATGTGATGGGGAGGGAGGTGCGAGGGGGGTTTAGGATGGGACACACATGTACACCCTTGGCAGATCCATGTCAATGTATGGCAAAACCACTACAATATTGTAAAGTAATTAGCCTCCAATTAAAATAAATACATTTATATTAAAACAAAACAAACAAACAAACAAACAAACAACAACAACAACCAAAAGAACTGCCAATGTATATGACTCCTTGCCACCCCATGGACTGTAGCCCACCAGGCAACTCTGTCCATTGGATTTCCCAGGCAGGAATACTGGAGTGGGTTGCCGTTTCCTTCTCCAAGTGATGTTCCCAGATCAGTGATTGAACCCCCATCTCCTGCATTGGCAGGCAGATTCTTAACCACTGAGCCACCAGGGAAGCTCATGTCAATATGTTAGTTGGGTGCATAACTCTTTAACTCAAAAATTCACACTTTTACCTCTTGGTTGTGCAGAAAATCTTGTTGCTTTGACCGCTAATGGGAAGAACAGTCCTCAAAGATTTTTGAAATATTATCCCCTAGGTTATTATCATAACCTTCAGATAGTCTTAAATAAAAGTCTCTATTTCTTAATACATTTTTTTGTGAACACATAAAATATCATCCTATGTGTTGTTGAAAGCTTAATAGGTACTGAAATTTAACAATTTATTACAGTATTATTTTAAGATGTGGTTAACATGATCTTGACTGAACAATTCTTATGAAAAATAGAAAATAAGGAGTTCTTACCAAGTTTGCAATGATATAATGGTAGCCTTTAACGTGCTTTCCAACACTCACAATCTGTGAAGATATAAGAAAATACGAGGCAATAAATTTAACTCTACTGAATGATTATATTTTTAAAAAAGAAGCATTTTAACCATTGCAGCATAATTTCACTTGGAAACATAATAAGATAATAATATATTAATATTTTTTCTTATAAAAGTGATTTATTATAATAAAAAGAAATTCATAAACCACTTTAGAAATT
>SJYF01000348.1:937904-951167 GCA_006410515.1 Procapra przewalskii
TTTTTTTTTTTGCTGAGTACCAGTGTCTGTGATAAGTTCTGTGTGCCCTCCAAGAACTGAGTATCTGTTTCCCCCAACCCTATGGGTCTCTTGCCTTCAAATCCTGCTGGTCTTCAAAGCTAAATGCTTCAGGGTTTCCTTCTTGTAACTCCAGACCTTCAGACAGTCTTGAAGGGTTATTTTTATATGGAAACATTCCTGTGAAGTCTGCTTGTGTTTAACTTTGTGTTTGTGTGTGTGTGTGACAGAGCTGTTTATAATATGGATGTCCACCACCTCTCCTCAGCATACACTTGCCATTATTAACTTGATAAGGTATTTGACTGATGTTGTGGTGACGAGCCTTCCCTGGATGTTGAGCGGAACTTCCCCTTTGCTCTGTTTGTCAGCACTCATCAAAGGTAGTGTCTGCTCCCTAGTCAGCTGAATAGAGGCCCTCAGATCTGTCTTAGCTGGGTTTCTGATCTGCAGTGTGAGGTAGGTGGCATTGGAGCACTTCCCCTGGGAGAGAGGCCACTGAGAATTTCTCCTCTGGATTTTTTTCACCTGAAAGTGTGCTTTATTGTGTCACCTTTCACCCATTGTATGAGCTCACAAGTTAGTCTATTGTTGGTAATGCTCTTGGCTCCACCTTAATAATGGGTATGCTGGCAATTGACCCTGGTGCCTGTCAGGCATTGTTTTCACCAGGACACCAGCATATATACACTGAAGTCAGGTCCTAGGATTGCTGTAATTATAGATCTGGACCCACTGTGAGCTCTATGGGGACAGCTCAGATTCTGACCTGGCCCATTCCTTGCATATATGTACTTACAAAATCCAACTGCTAAAGCTAGACCCATCTCACCTGCAAGAGCACTCACTGACTGTTCAGATGTTCTGCAGGCACTAAGTTTACAAAGCCAGTCACAGGGGTGCACTACCACAATTTATGACGAGACATTTCAGCTTTTCTTCCTTAATTGCAATGTCTCTGGGGCTCAGCTGGGGTTTCAGGTCAATATCTGCAAGTGGGCCACCCACAAGTATATACTCTCAAGGATGTTCCAGAGCTCAAGAGTCTTCCCTAGTGGGGATGGGATATGTGGGATTTCAGTGGCTGCAAGGAAGAGGGAGCTGGCCTTGGTGAGATCCTTTCCTGTTGCCCAGGAGAGGCAGGTGCCAGTGTATGGGGAGAGAAGCTGCAGTGGCAGTCCTTCTGTCTGTGCATCACTCAACACTTGCTCCTTGGAAAGAAAGTCATAATCAACCTAGACAGCACGCTAAAAAGCAGAGACATTACTTTGCTGACAAAGGTCCATTTAGTCAAAGCTATGGTTTTTCCAGTAGTCATGTATGAATTTGAAAATTGTACCATAAAGAAGGCTGAGCACTGAAGAACTGATGCTTTTGAACTGTGGTATTGGAGAAGACACTTGAGAGTCCCTGGGACTGCAAGGAGATTAAAGCAGTCAATCCTAAAGGAGATTGGTTCTGGGTGTTCATTGGAAGGACTGATGCTGAAGCTGAAATTCCAATACTTTAGCCACCTGATGAAAAGAGCTGACTCATGAGAAAATACCCTGATGCTGGGAAAGATTGAAGGTTGGAGGAGAAGGGGATGACATAGGATGAGATGGTTGGATGGCATCACTGACTCAGTGGGCATGAGTTTGAGCAAGTTGCAGGAGATGGTGAAGGATGGGGAAACACGGTTTGCTGCAGTCCATGCAAGGATTGCAAAGAGTTGGACATGGCTGAACAACTGAACAACAACAATTGTGCTTCATTTACATGGTGGCTTGTTGCCTGGAGCCAGCGTGAGGAATTCTGCCCTTGGCAATGGTCATGAGGAAGGAAGCCAGACAAAACACAAAGGCATGATCTAACTTCAGGGGTTCCCGCTGAGTTTTCCTGAACATCTAAAAAAAAAAACAGAGTCAGCCCGATTTTGTTGTACTGTGATTTCCACTCTTCTGACTTTCTCTGGAAAGAGTTTATTCAGGGCTTCAGTTAACAGGCTTCTGCAAAAGAATGTCTCTGCTTAAACCCCTCTTGATGGCTCCCTAACTTGCCTGAGAGTTAGAGACTTTTACACCTTGTGATAGTTTACAGCCCCTCAACCGGAAGAGGCACACAGCTTAAAGCATCTAAAAGATACAGAGCCTTTTCTAAGAGCTAAAAAATTATATTGGTGATGGGTTTTCACTGTTGACTCAATGACTGCTGCCAGGCCTCCATATTCTTTATCTTTTAGACACCTGAAGGATATTAATCAATGTAATAGGGATTTAGAAATAGGAATGTAGTAGTTTTGATGTTAGCAACACTAGACTTTTGAGTTAATTACTTTTCTTTGTTATATATCACTGCACTCATCTTGTGTCCTTGCTATGTAAGAATGTAACTTTATTTAGTGCTTTCTGAGAGTGGCACCAGACTTTGGAAAGGTCAACACAAATAAGTCTTCTTGTTGACAAACCCTTATCAGAGAAAAGGCTGTAAAATGTTTATTGGCTCTCTGGCTAGAAGATGATGTAAATCACCTAAGATTTGTGTATACAATTAAGTATGCAGAGAGAAAACCTGGTTTTGATGAGTCAGGGCTGCTAACGCTGCATAACTTTATATTACCCATTGATCTCTATGTACAATCAAAAAGGTATAAAAGGCCTTTCTAGACAATAGAGGCTGGGCCAGTTGCTGGACTGGTTTCCCCCATGTCTTCTCTTTACTCTAATTTCTGGCTGAATTCCCATCTGGGGCGTGGAGGCTCTCCATGTTTTCTTACTTGCCCTGGCTTTTAAGATCCACGCAAGGGGGAGCCCAAGGCAGGGCACCCCCACTATTCAAGAGGACGCCAGTGGCCTTATGTAGATGGTGCAAACTTCTTGTCTCAAAGTTTTATTGGTTTTCCACATAAACCAATTTATACAGCAGATGCTAGATGCTTTTCTCCACTAATTTTCCTACTATGCTATTATTTCCTAGTCTTATATTTCTAAATAAGTTTTTCCTCGCCTATCCGTCTCCTCTTCAAATCACCCTGGATCCACCAGGGCTGGACCCCCGCAGTTCGTGTTTCCTCCAGGAGCATTCTCAGTTGCAGAGCTCCTCTTTTCCATTCCCTAAGTCTGTCTCCTCTCAGCTAACAGTAGTCCTCCCCTTGGGTCTGCTCTCTAAATCCCATTTTTCAGCACCCAGGCCCTGACCACACTGGGTACAAATGTCTCTGGCTGGGATAGAAGGTCTGTGTTTGCACTCTCTGTGTAGGTCTTATTCTAGTCTGCCTACAAAAGACTGGTTGCTGTGCTCACCTCCAAGCCCTTGAATCCTCCCTTCTGTCCTAGCTCATTTTCTGCTGAGAGGGCTTTCCCATAAGGGGGACCCACTCCTCTACTTCTACCCCCTCAAGAGTGTGGGTGCTATCTCACTTCCTCTCCTCTTCTTTGTCCTTTCTTCTTTCTCCCATGTTACATGTTTACATGGGGAGCTTTCTTGCCCTTTTGGTGTCTGAGCTCCTCTACTAGTGTTTATCAGGTGCTCTGCAAGAATTGTTCCATGTGTAGATGTATTCTTGATGCATTTGTGGGGAAAGAAAAACAACATCCTCCTACCTCTCCGCTATCTTGACTCCTCAACTCTTTTATTTTAAATCCAGAATATATAAATTGTGTTGGAAAACAAAGTTTTGCATACATAGCTATTGGAGAAATGGAGTCTCTGCTCATCCTTTTTCTTTTTGATTACATCTAAGACATTTTTCTTTTTTTGTTATTTATTTATTTAATTTTAAAGTTATTTATTTTAATTAGAGGCTAATTACTTTACAATATTGTATTGGTTTTGCCATATATCAACATGAATCTGCCACTGGTGTACATGTGTTCCCAATCCTTAATCCCCCTCCCACCTCCCTCCCCATACCATCCCTCTGGGTCATCCCAGTGTACCAGCACCAAGCATCTTGTATCCTGCATCGAACCCAGACTGGTGGTTCATTTCTTATATGATATTATACATGTTTCAATGTCATTCTCCCAAAGCATTCCACCCTCTCCCTCTTCACAGAGTCCAAAAGACTGTTCTATACATCTGTGTCTCTTTTGATGAAATTGGAGCCGATTATACAAAGTGAAGTAAGCCAGAAATAAAAACACCAATCTAGTATACTAATGCATATATAAAAACACCAATACAGTACACTAATGCATATATATGAAATTTAGAAAGATGGTAACAATAACAGACCTTTTTCTTTGTATTAAGGACTCTACAGTTTCATTACAATGAGCTTGCATTTTTACTTTTTAACTTTTGTTTAATTTGTTCAGCATTTTTGTATTTTCTAATTTTGAGGATTGCATCCCATATACTATCCATTAAAATTTATTTTTGTTTCTAACTGATATTGCAATGTTGGTTTCAGTAACCTAGGGCCACTTTTATGATAATTTCTCAGTTTCCAGATTCTCAAATCACAGTATGTCCTATAAATTCAAACTGTACTCTGCCTAAAGAAAGCTGTGAAGACAAATTCTCACAAGGATATCTCCCTGTATACATTAAACCCAGGCCAAGACAGAAAATACTTCACTCACATAGAGTCAGTGATGCCATCCAACCATCTCATCCTATGTCATCCCCTTCACCTGTTGTTTACTATTCTTTCTCTTTATTAAGGTGTTGCCCTTCAATAGTCTGGCTCTCTAAGGGACTTAAGATCTAACTTGTTACCTTGACTGAGCAAAAAGTTCCTGTTTCTGGGTGAGCATTAAATTCTCAGCCAAGCTACCCAATCTGACAACTTCCTTTGACACAGTCATCTTTCATTCTTGGTTCCTAAAGATTTTCTTTGCTTTCTTGGAAATTCTGCTATGCATTT
Organism: Procapra przewalskii; assembly: GCA_006410515.1. Taxonomy (NCBI): domain Eukaryota; kingdom Metazoa; phylum Chordata; class Mammalia; order Artiodactyla; family Bovidae; genus Procapra; species Procapra przewalskii. The sequence goes on from SJYF01000348.1 coordinate 942,772, forward strand.
ATAATATTCTTTTTAGCATTTCTATATGTCTTATATTGCTAAATTTATGAGTCCATAGTTTATCTAAAACTGAACTTCCCTTGACAGTATGACCATAAAGATGATGTCAAGCAACAGATATACTGGAGCATAAAAAAAGTTCAGTAAATAAGCAGTTTAATTACTCATGTTATTGGGTAATGTGAACCTGAGTGATTTAGCATAGGTTGAGCAGATTGGAGAGGTCTTATTCTCTGGGAATTTCATATACAGCCTGTACAAAGAGAATTATCAAGGATGTTGGTACTCATGTGGGAAACTGAATAATCTATTACTGACTCTTAGTAGAGAGTCCTGCTATTTAATCTCAGCATGGTTTGTGTTGATGATGGACAGGGAGGCCTGGCATGCTGCGATTCATGGGGTGGCAAAGAGTAGGATACAACTGAGCAACTGAACTGAACTGAACTGAACTGAACTGAATTGAGTAATCTGTTATTTATTTCTTGCTGATTCACTATAACTTTTCTCTGGTGTGGCTATTTAAGCATTTTACAAGATCTTTTTAAGCCCATGTATCATCCTGCTTCTTGTTTCTCAGCTTGCAAACTCTGTGTGGCTTTAGTCAATAACCTCTAATTTCTATTAAATGTATTTTAAAGTAAAAGCACTTATGAATGTTAGAAACATATGAGACCAGTGGAAATTCTGCACTAGGTGTCTTCATTAAAAAAAAAAAACTTGTCAGTTCTAGATTGCCTAGCAAAAATCTATAATAAATAAAATCTTTTGTAATATATTTTCAAGAGGTGAGGACTTAACAAAACCACAAAGAACTGAAAGTGACATAAATCCTGGCAGAAAAGACCTTGTAGAGCTTGATGCATCCCAATAATCTGGAAGCTGAGAGCTCAAGGAGCAGAAATCTTAAGATTTATTTACTTGGTTGATGATGCTAGAGAGAATATCATTTTTGCTGAACCAGATCCTGGCTGAGAAAAAAAAAAAATTCTAGATAAACTGTTGCAAAAGCCTCATTGCCTTTGAACACTCACCACCCTAAGCTTGTGTACCCATTGCATAAGGTCAGATTTTGGTCTCTCTGCCAAGAATCTAGAATTAGAACGAAATATCTTTGTGGAAAATACCCGAAGTTATACTCCATAGTAAAGTGTCCTACACCTAGAGGGTCATTTGTTCAAAATTTTGTTTTGTTTTTTAATGATTCTGTAAAACCAACAATATTATGGGTATGGTTTTTCATGAATTTCATCATCACAACCAAAGTGAAGACTATCTTTTAAAACAAAAGTAAATCTGAGTGATTTGATGTTGGATGCAAACTAAATATCGTGTCTCTGCACTTCTAATGTTATTCTTTTATAATGAGGGAAAATAAACAGCTTGAGGTGAATGATATCAATATAAACTGGCACTACCTTTACACAAGTGTGCTTGGCCAAGCTGTTAAGAGAAAACAATGCCCAAGGTGAGGACTTGGTTGGAATGATTTACTATGGGCTTTCATGGGGACAGAAAAATATGAGTAAAGGATCTTCATTTCCATTCTTTTCATCTTCTTAAAAGACACAGAGGAAGCAAAGAAAGAATAATCACTTCTTTGAGCCTGTTTGTGTTCTGAAGCATATACAAGTCATAATAATCATACTCTTTCAAAAAAAGGCCATCTTTACAAGAATAAAATGCTTATGTACTGTGCTGTGCTTAGTAGCTTAGTCATGTATGACTTTTTGCCACCTCATGGACCCACCAGGCTACTCTGTCCATGGGGATTCTCCAGGCAAGAATCCTTGAGTGAGTTGCCATGCTCTCCTCCAGGGTATCTTTCCAACACAGGAACTGAACCCAGCTCAACTTGGCTGAGGCCAAACTATCGTAGCAGTAGTTATGATAATGGAGACCTCCTTCAAAAGGACTTATCCCAGCATGCCCCACGGCTCCCAGGACTGTTGTATTCAATGCCCTTGACCCTGTGGCAGGTCACTGTATGCCCAAGTCAAGCCAGAGACTCCTGGACACTCATAGGCAAGTCTGGTTTAGTTTCTTGGGGGGATCACTGCTCCTTTCTCTTGGGTCCTGGTCACACAAGGTTTTGATTCTTCCCTCCAAGGGTCTGTTTCTCCTGTTCTGTGGAAGTTCTGTAATCAAATCCCACTGGCCTTCAAAGAACTCTAGGGGGGGTGTCAGTCCCTTTGTTGGATCCTGTTTGCAAAATCTGTTGTAGGCTCTAGAACTTTTGCAACGGTGCAAGAACTTCTTTGATATAATTGTTCTCCATTTTGTGTGTCATCTGCACTGTGGCTCTATGGTGGGGCTAATGACGACCTTCTCTCAGAGGTCTTATGCCACATGTCAGGCCTCCCAGGTCTGCTTCAGCCAGAGCCCCTGTCCTCACAACATGACACTGCTGACCTGTGCCTCCACAGGAAATACTCAAACACTCAAAGGCAGGTCTGGCTCAATTAAGAGATGGCAGAGTAAAAAGACATACATTCATCTCCTGGGAGAACTCCAGAATTTCAACTGAATAACCATCAACAGGAGAATGCTGGATCCCAATTAAAAAAAATATACCCCAGGTCCACGGGCAAAAAAGAAACTGCAACAAGATGGGAGGAGGGATGAAATTGTGTATAGAATCAAACCTCATACCTTTCAGAGATGCTTGGAAGTCTCAAACAAAACCTTGTGTGCACCAGAATCCAGAGACCTGAGACTGAGCCAGACCTGACTTCAAATGTTAGTTAATGCAAATCTAACTCATACTAAGTGTCTTCAGTCCTGTCCAACTTTTTGTAACCCTATGGACTGTAGCCTGCCAGGCATCTCTGTCTATGGGATTTCTCAGACAAAAATACTGGTGTGGATTTCCATGACCTCCTCCAGGGCATCTTCCCAACCCTGGGATCAAACCCGTGTTGCTTATGTAGGCCATGTTTGAACAGCTTGGTTTCATCTTGAACATATTTGGTATGCAATTCATCAAATGTTCTTTCATGTTGTTCAGTGCTTAATTCTAACGGTTGCTTCTTGATCTGCATATAGTTTCTTTCATATTCCTTCATATATTCCTGTAATACACATGTGAAAATATGTGAATTTGAATATAAATTTTATTTCCATCCCCACTTCCCCTTCAAGTTATATATTTATTCATTGATGATATGTCTAGTTAGGGAGATCTCACGAAATAAGATATTCTGCTTAGTAGGAAGCAACATGAGAACGTAGTTTTCATGGAATGCATGGCCTTTAAATCCAGCCAACCTGAAGGTCCGATTCTGTAACTCTATAATGTTGAGATTTTGTGAACTAATGATCAAGAGATACTTGTGTAACTTATCCATGTGTGAACCACCAACCACTTACTTCTATATTTATTTTATCATATTCATTTGAAATATTATCATCTGAACATTTTTCCTCTTTTATTTTTCTTAATTCAAAACTTGCCTTATGCTTTAGGACATATTTTATTTTCCCTTATTTTCTCGTGAAGTGAAATGTAAAGAAGTGTTTGAAAAAAATTTCGTGGCCACTTTTGCTGAAAAGACTAAGTTAAATAGGATTTAAGAGGTTTCTTTGTTGTAGGAATTTTTAGAGACGTTATGCTAACCTCCACTGAATTGGTTTCCCATGTGATCTAGTGGTAAAGAATCTGCCTGCCAAGAAGAGAGACAGAGGAGACGTGGGTTCCATCTCTGGGTTGGAAAGATAACCCAGAAGAGGAAATGGCAACTCACTCCTGTATTCTTGCCTGAAAGACTCCATGGACAGAGGAGACTGGAGGGATATAGGCCATGGGATTGCAAAGAGTCAGACATGACTGAGTGACTGAGCACACATGCATGTGCACCAAAATCCCAAGAGCAAAATATAGTATGAAATTCTGATAGAGTTTTATAAGTTGTTTAAGGATATCTTTCCTATAGCATTCCTCTTCACTCATCTCTTTAACTTCTACATACATTAGAGACTTCAGCTGTTTCAGTGGCACTTTTTTATTTCTCTTCAGTGTTAATCATTTTACCCACAGAAATAACTAAACTACTGAAACAAGAACTCCCCAGGTGAGTACCTGTCCAATATGCTACTGGAGATCAGTGAAGAACTAACTCTAGAAAGAATGAAGAGACAGAGCCAAAGCAAAAACAACACCCATTTGTGGACGTGACTAATGATATAAGTAAAGTCCGATGCTGTAAAGAGCAATATTGCATAGGAACCTGGAATGCTAGGTCCATTAATCAAGGCAAATTGGAAATGGTAAAACAGGAGATGGCAAGAATGCACATCAACATTTTAGGAATCAGTGAACTAAAATGTACTGGAATGGGTGAACTGTGACAATGACTTCTTGCCCAATGACTGTGGGCAAGAATCCCTTAGAAGAAATGGAGTAGCTATCATAGTCAACAAAAGAGTCCGAAATGCAATACTTGGATGCAATTTCAACAATGACAGAAAGATCTCGGTTCATTTCCAAGGCAAACCATTCAATATCACAGTAATCCAAGTCTATGCCCTGATCAGTAATGCTGAAGAAGCTGAAGCTGAACGGTTCTATGAAGCTCTATAAGGCCACCTAGAGCTAGCACCCAAAAAAGGCATCCTTTTCATCATAGGGGACTGAGATGCAAAAGTAGAAGCCAAGGGGTACCTAGAGTAACCGGCAAAATTGACCTTGGAGTACAAAATGAAGCAGGTCAAAGGCTAATAGAGTTTTGCCAAGAAAAATGGTCATAGCAAACACCCTCTTCCAACAATACAAGAGAAGACACTACACATGGACATCACCAGATGGTCAATATCAAAATAAAATTGATTATATTCCTTGCAGACAAAGATGGCGAAGCTCTATACAGTCAACAAAAACAAGACTGGGAGCTGACTGTGGCTCAGATCATAAACTCCTTATTAACAAATTCAGACTCAAATTGAAGAAAATAGGGAAAACCACTAGACCATTCAGGTATGACCTAAATCAAATCCCCTATGATTGTACAGTGGAAATGAGAAATCGATTCAACGGATTATATCTGATAGACAGAATGCCTGAAGAACTATGGACAGAGGTTTGAAACATTGTACATGACACAGGGATCAAGATGATCCTCCAGAAAAAGAAATGCAAAAAGGCAAAATGGTTGTATGAGGAAGCCTTACTAATAGCTGAGAAGAGATGTGAAAGGCAAAGGAGAAAAAGAAAGATAAAGCCATTTGAATGCAGAATTCTGAAGAATATCAAGGAGAGAAAATAAAGCCTTCCTCAGTGATCAATGCAAAGAAATAGAGGAAAACAACAGAATGGGAAAAACGAGATCTCTTCAAGAAAATTAGAGATACCAAGGGACTATTTTCATGCAATGATGTGCTCAATAAAGGACAGAAATGGTATGGACCTAACAGAAGCAGAAGATATTAAGAAGAGGTGGCAAGAACACACAGAAGAACTATACAGAAAAGATCTTCAAGACCCGGATAATCACCATGGTGTGATCATTCACCTAGAGCCAGACATCCTAGAATGCAAATACAAATGGTCCTTAGGAAATGTCACTATGAACAAAGCTAGTGGAGGTGATGGAATTACAGTTGAGCTTTTTCAAATCCTGAAAGGTGATGCTGTGAAAGTGCTTCACTCAATATGCCAGCAAATTTGGATAGCTCAGCAGTGGCCACAGGACCGGAGAATATCAGTTTTCATTCCAATCACAAAGAAAGGCAGTGCCAAACAATGCTCAAACTACCAGGCAATGCAGTCGTCTCACATGCTAGCAAAGTGATGCTCAAAATTCTCCAGGCCAGGCATCAACAGTACGTGAACCATGAACTTTCAGATGTTCAAACTGGATTTAGAAAGGCAGAGGAACCAGAGATCAAATTACTAACACCTGCTGGATCATCAAAAAGGCAAGAGAATTCTCCAAATACCTCTACTTCTGCTTTATTGACTACGCCAAAGCCTTTGACTGTGTGGATCAGAACAAACTGTGGAAAAGTCCTAAAGAGATGGGAATACCAGACCCCCTTACCTGCCTCCTGAGAAATCTGTATGCAGGTCCATAAGCAAGTTAGAACTGAACATGGAACAACACTGGTTCCAAATTGGGAAAGGCATATGTCAAGAATGTATATTGTCACTCTGCTTATTTAACTTATATGCAGTGTACATCATGAGAAACGCTGGGCTGGATGAAACACAAGGTAGAATCAAGATTGCCGGGAGAAATATCAATAACCTCGGATGTGCAGACGACACCACCCTTACGGCAGAAAGTGAAGAGGAACTAAAAAGCCTCTTGATGAAAGTGAAAGTGGAGAGTGAAAAAGTTGGCTTAAAGCTCAACACTCAGAAAACGAAGATCATCGCATCTGGTCCCAACACTTCATGCTAGTTAGATGGGGAAACAATGGAAACAGTGAGAAACTATTTTTGGATTTCAAAATCGCTGCAGATGGTGATTGCACCCATGAAATTAAAAAAAAAAAAACAACAAAAACGCTTGCTCCTTGGAAGAAAATTTATGACAAACCTAGACAGTATATTAAAAGGCAAAGACATTACTTTGCAAACAAAGGTCCTTCTAGTCAAATCTATGCTTTTTCCAGTAGTCATGTATGGATGTGCTGCTGCTGCTGCTAAGTTGCTTCAGTCGTATCCAACTCTGTGTGACCCCACAGACGGAAGCCCACCAGGCTCCACCTTCCCTAGGATTTGCCAGGCAAGAACACTGGGTTGCCATTGCCTTCTCTGGTAAGGATGTGAGAGTTGTAGTATAGAGAAGGCTCAGTGCCAAAGAATTGATGCCTTTGAATTGTGGTGTTAAAAAATACTCTTAAGTTTCCCTTGGACAGCACAGAAATCCAACCAGTCCATTCTAAAGGAAATCATTCCTGAATATTTATAAGAAAGACTGATGCTGAGGCTGAAACGACAACACTTTGGCCACCTCATGTAAAGTACCAAGTCATCTGAAAAGACCCTGATGCTGGGAAAGGTTGAAGTTGGGAGGAGAAGGGGATGACAGAGAATGAGATGGTTGGATGCCATCACTGACCCAATGGACATGAGTTTGAGTGAACTCCAGGAGTTGGTGATGGACAGGGAATCCTGGCATGCTGCAGTCCATGGGATCGCAAACAATCAGACATGACTGAGCAACTGAATTGAACTTAACTGAAACTACTTGAGGGATATTTTAGAGAATTATGGTCATCTTTTTTGTGACAGCATCTAGTGTCTAACTTCAGCTAGCAATATTTTTGATCATGCGTTTTAAAACACCATGCACAAAAATAAACTCAAAATGGATTAAGAACTAAACATAAGACCAGAAACTATAAAATTCCTAGAGGAAAACATAGGCAAAACACTCTCCGACATACATCACAGCAGGATCCTCTATGACCTACCTCCCAGAATATTGGAAATAAAAGCAAAAATAAATGAGACCTAATTAAACTTAAAAGCTTCTGCACAACAAAGGAAACTATAAGCAAGGTGAAAAGATAGCCTTCAGAATGGGAGAAAACAATAGCAAAGGAAGCAACTGACAAACAACTATTCTCAAAAACATACAAGCAATTCCTGCAGCTCTATTCCAGAAAAACGACCCAATCAAAAAAGGGGCCAAAGAACTAAATAGACATTTCTCCAAAGAAGACATACGGATGGCTAACAAACACATGAAAAGATGCTCAATATCACTTATTATCAGAGACATGCAAATCAAAACCACAATGAGGTACCATTTCATGCATCAGAATGGCTGTGATCCAAAAATCTACAAGCAATAAATGCTGGAGAGGATATGGGGAAAAGGGAACCCTCTTACACTGTTGGTGGGAATGCAAACTAGTACAGCCACTATGGAGAACAGTGTGGAGATTTCTTTAAAAACTGGAAATAGAACTACCTTATGACCCAGCAATCCCACTGCTGGGCATACACACTGAGGAAACCAGAATTGAAGGAGACACGTGTACCCCAATGTTCATCGCAGCACTGTTTCTAATAGCCAGGACATGGAAGCAACCTACATGTCCATTAGCAGATGAATGGATAAGAAAGCTGTGGTACATATACACAATGGAGTATTACGTAGCCATTAAAAGGAATACATTTGAACCAATTCTAATGAGGTGGATGAAACTGGAGTCTGTTATACAGAGTGAAGTAAGTCAGAAAGAAAAACACCAATATAGTATACGAACACATGTATATGGAATTTAGAAACATGGTAATGATAACCCTGTTTTCCAGACAACAAAAGAGACACAGATATATAGAACAGTCTTTTGGACTCTGTGGGAGAGGGAGAGAGTGGGATGATTTTGGAGAATGGCATTGAAACATGTATAATATCATATATGAAACGAATAGCCAGTCCAGG
>SJYF01000348.1:1148975-1158990 GCA_006410515.1 Procapra przewalskii
TGGGTTTGGTTTTGTTATCAGGGTGATGGTGACCTCATTGAATGAGTTCAAAAATGTTCCATCCCCTGCAATTTTTTTTAATAGGTTCAAAAGAATATGTATTAACTATTCTCTAAATGTTAGACTTTGCCTGCGGAACCACCGGGTCCTAAACTTTTGTTTCCTGGAGGTTTTAAATTATAAATTTTTAGTATTTATAATCAGTCTATTAATATTTTCTATTTCTTCCAGGCTTAGTTCAGTTCAGCCATTCAGTTGTGTCTGACTCTCTACAACCCCATGGACTTCAGCACACCAGGCTTCCCTGTCCGTCACCAACTCCTGAAGCTTGCTCAAACTCATGTCCACTGAGTCAGTGATGCCATCCAACCATCTCAACCTCTGTCACCCCCTTCTCCTCCTGTCTTCAATCTTTCCCAGAATAAGGGTCTTTTCCAGTGAGTTGGCTCTTTGCATCAAGTGGCCAAAGTATTAAAGTTTCAGCTTCAGCATCAGTACTTCCAGTGAATATTCAGTACTGATTTCCTTTAGGATTGACTGGTTTGTTATCCTTGACATCCAATTAACTCTCAAGAGTCTTCTCCAACAGGAGTTCAAAAGCATCAATTATTTGGCTCTCAGCTTTCTTTATAGTACTGCTCTCATATCCATACATGACTACTGGGAAAACCATAGCTTTGACTAGATAGACCTTTGTCTGTAATGTCTCTGCTTTTTAATATTCTGTCTAGGTTGTCAGTTTTCTTCCAAGAAGCAAACATATTTTCATTTCATGGATGCAGTCACCATCTGCAGTGCTTTGGAGCCCCCCAAAATAAAGTCTGTCACTGTTTTCATTGTTTTCCCATCTATTTGCCATGAAGTGATGCGACCAGATGCCACGATCTTCATATTTTGAATGTTGAGTTTTAAGCCAGCTTTTTCACTCTCCTTTCATCAACAGGCTCTTTAGTTCTTCTTCACTTTCTTTCATAAGGGTGGTGATATCTGCATGCTGCTGCTGCTGCTATGTCACATCAGTTGTATCTGACTCTATGCAACCCCATAAATGGCAGCCCACTGGGCTCTTCCGTCCCTGGGATTCTCCAGGCAAGGGTACTGGAGTGGGTCGCCAGTGCCTTTTCCGGACATCTGCATATCTGAAGTTATTGATATTTCTCCTGGCAATCTTGATTCTAGCTTGTGTTACATCCAGCCTGGAATTTCACATGATGTACTCTGCATATAAGTAAAATGACTAGGGTGACAATATACAGCCTTAACATACTCATTTCCCAATTTAGAACCAGTCTTTTGTTCCATGCCTGATTCTAACTGTTGATTCTTGACCTGCATACATATTTCTCAAGAGACAGGGGAAGTGATCTGGTACTACTATCTCTTGAAGAATTTCCCACAGTTTGTTGTAATCTGCAGACAAAGATTTTAGCATAATCAGTTAGACAGATGTTTTTCTGGAATTCTCTTGCCTTGTATATGATCCAACAGATATTGACAATCTGATCTTTGGTTCCTCTGTTTTTTTAAAATCCATCTTGAACATCAGTACATTCTTAGTTCACATACTGTCAAAGTCTGACTTGGAAAATTTTGAACATCACTTTGCTAGTATGTGAGATATGTTCAATTGTTCTGTAGTTTGAACAATCTTTGGCATTGCCCTTCTTTGGGATTGGAATAAAAACTGACCTTTTCCAGTCCTGTGGCCATTGCTGAGTTTTCTAAATTTGCTGGCATATTGATTGCAACACTTCACAGCATCATCTTTCAGGATTTGAAAGAGCTCAACTGGAATTCCACCACCTCCACTAGCTTTGTTCATAGTGATGCTTCCTAAGGCCCACTTGACTTTGCATTTCAGGATGTCTGACTCTCGGTGAGTGATCACACCATAGTCATGCAAATGAGCAATATACACTTTAAAATGCATGTGTATTAAAAATAAAGGTTAAAGAGAAGTTCCCCAGAACTTAAAAAAATGTGAATGGAAGTTGCATTCAATTATTGCCTAGGTGATGGGAGATTATAAGTGGTTTCTATAAGAACTCTGAGTTGAATTAATCCTATCTATAAATATAAAGAGTGAACACTCAAGATGACAGAGTAGATGGACTTGTGCTTATCTTCTCCTGTGATTGCACCAAAATTGCAACTAGTTGTTGAACAACCATCTATGGGAGAGTGTTGGATACCACCAGAAATGATTCTCCCTATCTAAGGGTAAAGGGGAAGACACAACAAGATGGTAGTAGGGGTGTAATCACATTTAAAATCAAATCTCATACTGCCAAAGATGCTTGGAGTGAACAAACAAAACCTTATGTTCACTAGAACCAAGGAAAGGAACAGTGACCCTCACAAAGACTGAGCCAGACCTGCCTGTGAGTGTTTGAGGGTCTCTTGCAGAGATACAGTTCAGCAGTGTCCTGCCACAGGGACAAGGATCTGGCAACAATAGTCCTGAGAGGCTCAATGTGTGGCATAAGTCCTCTTGGAGGAGGTCACCATTAGCCCCACTATAGAGACACTGAGCAGATGACCCACAAACAGGAGAACAATTACACCAAAGAAGTTCTACACTCTTGTGAAAGTTCTAGTGTCCACAACAAATTCTCAACCTGGGGATCCAGGAAAGGGACTGAGAACCCCCAAGGAATTTGACTTTGAAGGCAAGTGGGTTCTGATTACAGAACTTCCACAGGACTGGGGAAATACACTCTTGGAGGGCACAAACAAAACCTTGTGTGCACCAGGACCCAGGAGAAATGAGCAATGGCCCCACCAGAGACTGAGCAAGACTTGCCTGTGAGTGTTCTGGAGTCTCTGGTGGAGGCGTGGGTCAACGATGGCCTGTTGCTGGGCCAGGGACACTAACTGTAGCAGTTCTGGTGTTAGTGGAACCATACTGACTGAAAAAACTCACCCTGGCTAGGCACCACTGTAACCTTTGGCATTGTTTTATGATAAGAGGTCCTGGTAAGGAACACAGAACTAATAAGCAACCACCAACTGGAAGAGTTCAGAAAAAGTCAAAAGGAGACATCAATTGTCCAACCACTTCCAAGAATTCTTCTCACTAGCATCCATTGTGGATGAGCAATGCGTGTGCCACCAGGAAAGACTGTGAGTCAGAATGATTGGCCAAAGACAACACAGAAACTAATCCCAATCACCATAAAAGTGAGCCATGTGGAGAGCACTTATCCTGGATTCCTTTATCATACTGTTCTCTGCTCACCTTTCCAATAATCTCTTGGTTTGTCAGCACATGTATCTCCTTGGACAATCCATTTCTGAGGGTTAGACAAGAGCCTTCTTTCAGGCCCTGGAAGGGGGTCCCCCTTCCTGTAACACTGGGAGTTATGGTACACTGGCATAAATCCTTTTGGAGGAGGTTGTCATTAACCCTACAATAATTTGAGCTCAAGGCAAACTACAGGGAGGGAATACAGACCCACAGATCAGCAGAAAATTGGATTAAAGATTTACAGAGTATGGCCAGAGCAAGACCCAGTTTTCTCCACAGCCAGTCCTTCATATCAGGAAGATTTCACAAGCTTCTTCTCTTCATACATCTGAGGGCAGACAGAATGAAAATCACAATCACAGATAACTAATCAAACTGACCACATGGATAGCTCAATGAAACTATGAGCCATGCTGTGCGGGGCCAATGAAGATGGACTGGTCATGATGGAGCGTTCTGAGAAAACATGGTTCACAGGAGAAGGGATTCCGCATTCTTTTCTTGAGGACCACATGAACAGTATGAAAAAACAAAAAGGTATGACACTGAAAGATAAACTCACAGTTCAGTAGGTGCCAATATGTTACTGGAGAAGAGCAGAAAAACAGAAGAAATGAAGAGGCTGAGTCAAAGCTGAAACAATACCCAGTAGTTGATGTGTCTGATAGTGAAAATAGAGTCTGATGCTGTAAGGAAAAATATTGCATAGGAATCTAGAATGTTAGGTCCATGAATCAAGGTAAATTGGAAGTGGTCAAAGAGGAGATGGTAAGAGTGAACATCGACATTTTTAGGAATCAGTAAACTGAAATGGACGGGAATAAGCAAATATAATTCAGATGACCATTATATCTGCTACTTTGGTCAAGAATACTTAAGAAGAAATTAAGTGGCCCACAAAGTCAACACAAGAGTCCAAAATACAGTCCTTGGGTGCAGTTTGAAAAATGACAGAATGATTTCAGTTTGTTTCCAAGGCATACCATTCAACATTAAAGTAATCCAAGTCTATGTCCCAACCACTAATGCTGAAGAAGCTGAAGTTGAATGGTTCTATGAAGATGTACAAGTCCTTCTAGAACTAACACACACACACACGAAAAAAGATGCACTTTTCATTATAGGGGATGGGAATGCAGAAGTAGGAAAGCAAGAGATATTTGGAGTAATAGGCAAGTTAGACTAAGAGTAAAAAATGAAGCAAAGCAAAGACTAACAGTTTTGCCAAAAGAATTCACTGGTCATAGCAAACACCCTCTTCTAACCATGCAAGAAATGACTCTACACGTGGACATCACCAGATAGTCAATACTGAAATCAGACTGATTATTTTCTTTGCAGCTAAAGATGGAGAAGTTCTACACAATCAGCAAAAACAACACTGTGAGCTGACTGTGGCTCAGAATATGATCTCCTTATTGCAAAATTCAGACTTAAAATGAAAAAAATGTAGGGAAAACCACTAGGCCATTCAGGTATGACCTAAATCTAATCCCTCATGATTATACAGTGGAAGTAATAAATATATTCAAGGGATTAGATCTGATAGAGTACCCAAGGAACCACAGATGGAGGTTTGTGCAGGAGGCAGTGATCAAAATCATCCACAAGAAAAAGAAATGCAAAAAAGGAAAATTGGCTGTCTGAGGAAGCCTTACAAATAACTGAGACTGAAGAGAAGCAAAAGGTAAAGAAGAAAAGAAAATATATACCCATCTGAATGTAGAGTTTCAAAGACTAACAAGGAAAGATAAGGAAGCCCTCCAAAGAAAAGAAATAAAGGAAAATAATAGAAAGGGAAAGACTAGAGATCTCTTCAAGTAAATTAAACATACTAAGGGAACATTTCATGAAAAGATCGGCACAGTAAAGGACAGAAATGGCATGGACTGAACAGAAGGAGAGATAGTAAGAAGAGGTGGCAAAAATACACAGAAGAGCTGAGACGACCCAGAGGGATGCTATGGGGAGGGAGGAGGGAGGGCGGTTCAGGAAGGGGAACATGTGTATACCTGTGGAGGATTCATGTTGATGTATGGCAAAACCAATACAATATTGTAAAGTAATTAACCTCCAATTAAAATAAATAAATTTAAATTAAAAAAAGAAAAGAAAGATCTTAAACACCAGGATAACACAATGTTGTGATCACTCACCTAGAGTCAGACATCCTGGAGTGTGAAATCAAGTGGACCTTAGGAAGCAACACTATGGACAAAGCTAGTGGAGATAATGGAATTCCAGTTGAGATATTTCAAATCTTAAAAGATGATTCTGTTAAAGTGCTGCACCCAATATGGCAACAAATTTAAAAAACTCACCAGTGGCCACAGGATTGGAAAAAGTCATTTCTCATTCAAATCCCAAAGAAAGGCAATGCTAAAGAATGTTCAGACAATTTCACTTCTTTCACATGCTAGCAAGGTAATGTTCAAAATCCTCCAAGCTAGGACTCAACAGTACATGAACCAAGACTTTCAGATGTACAAGCTGGATTTAGAGACAGCAAAGGAACCAGAGATCAAATTGCCAACATCAACTGGATCATTAAAAAAGCAAGAGAATTTGAGAAAAACATTCACTTCTGCTTCACTGACTGTGGGAAAGCCTTTGACTATGTGCATCACAACAAACTGGAAAATTTTTAGAAAGATGGGAATACGAAGCCACCTTTTCTGCCTCTTGAGAAACCTGTATGCAGGTTAAGAAGCAACAGTTAGATTTGGACATGGAACAATGAACTGGTTCCAAATTGGGAAAGCAGTATGTCAAGGTGTATATTGTCACCCTTCTTATTTCACTTACATGCATAATAAATACATCATGCAAAATGTCAAGGTAGATGAAGCTCAAACTGAAATCGATTGCCAAGAGAAAAAAAAAGATTGCCAAGAGAAATATCAATAACTTCAGATATGCAGATGAGAGTCAGTTCCTAGGCAGGTTGATAAGAAGTCCAGGTGTCCCCAAGGAGAGAGGGGTCTGGAATTCTCAAGGAGGAAAGGACAAAATTTTTTTTTTTTGGTCTACATTCCTTAGTCTTAGTCAATTACACAACTCAGTTTAAACTCTGTACTAGAGATTCTACAACAACAATGTATCCTGCTTGAGGACAGTTTCTTCTTCCTGAAAACCTTCTGAATAATCCTGGTATCTTAGAATGTAAATTGTGGGAGTGGATCTGGTAAAACTTTTACAACTTCCAGACATTTTTTTTTATTCACTGTAATAACTAATTAAAAGATATATAACTCTATTGCTAACACTAGCAAGGGGGTACTCTTCCTGCCCCCTTCTGATATCTATGTCAGAAGCATTCTCTATCCCTTTCTTACTTTAATAAAACTCTATTACACAAAAGCTCTGAGAGATTAAGCCTCGTCTCTGGCCCTGGATTGAATTCTTCTCCTCTGGAGGCCAAGAATCCCAGCGTCTTTTGTGGTTCAGCAACAAACTTTCGCAGATGACACAACCTAGATGGCAGAAAGTGAAGAGGAATTGAAGAACCTCTTGATAAAGGTAAAAGTGGGGAGATAACTGGCTGGCTTAAAACTCAACTTTCTAAAACGTAAGATCATGGCATCCAGTCCAATCACTTTTGACAAATAAATGAGGAAGCAGTGGAAATAGAGACTTTATTTTCTTGGGCTGAAAATCACTGTGGATGATGACTACAGCCATGAAATTAAAAGACAATTGCTCCTTGGAAAGGAAAACTATGACAAACCTAGACAGGATTTTAGAAGGCAGTTGATGTAGTTCCGTTGGTCAAGCATGTCCAACTATTTGAGACCCATGGGCTGCAGCACACCAGGCTTCCCTGTCCTTCACCGTCTCCCGGAGCTTGCTCAAACTCATATCCATTGAGTCAGTGATGCCATTCAACCATCTCATCCTCTATTTTCCCTTTCTCCTCCTGCCTTCAATCTTTCTCAGCATCAAGGACTTTTCCAAAGAACCAGCTCTTTGCAACAGGTGGCCAGAATATTGGAGCTTCAGCTTCAACATCAGTACTTCCAGTGAATATTCAGTGTTGTTTCCTTTACGATTGACTGGTTTAATCTCTTTGTTGTCCAAGGGGCCCTCAAGAGTCTTCTCCAACACTACAGTTCAAAGGCATCAGTCCTTCAGTGTTCAGCCTCTTTTACTGTCCAGCTCTCACATCTGTACATGACTAGTATAAAAACCATAGCTTTGGATCCTTGTAGGCAAAGTCATGTCTCTGCTTTTTAATATGCTGTCAAGGTTTCTCATTACTTTCCTTCCATGAAAAGTGCAGTATTGTTGTAAAAAACAGTATTGCATAGGAACCTGGAATGTTAGGCTCATAAATCAAGTTAAATTGGATGTGATCAAACAGGATATGGCAAGAGTGAACACCAACAGTTCAGGAATCAGTAAACAAAAATGGACAAGAATGGGCAAATTTAATTTCAGAAGACCATTATATCTACTACTCTTGGCAGGAATTCCTTAGAATAAGTGGAACAGCCTTTATAGTCAACAAAGGAGTCCAAAATGCAGTACTTGTGGGAAATCTCAAAAATTATAGAATGATTTTGGTTTGTTTCCAAGGCAAAGCATTCAACATCACAGTAATCCTAGTCTATACTGCAACCACTAATGCCAAAGAAGATACAGTTGACTGGTTCTCTGAAAACCTACAAGATCTTCTAGAACTAACATCAAAAAAAGATGTAATTTTCATTATAGGGAATGGAATGCAGTAGTAGGAACTCAACATATACCTAGAGTGTCAGACAAGTTTGACCTTGGAGTACAAAATGAATGAGGAAAAAGACTATCAGACTTTTGTCAAGAGAATGTACTGGTCATAGCATCCCCTTCTTCCAACAATACAAGAGACAACTTTACACATGGACATCACCATGTGGTCAATACCAAAATCAGATTGGATACATTCTTTTTTAGCTGAAGATGGAGTAACTCTGTACAGTCAGCAGAAACAAGAACAGGAGCTGACTGTGGCTCAGATCATGAACTACTTATTGCAGAGACAGTGCTTTGCCTGTAAAGGTCCTTATAGTCAAGCATATGGTTTTTCCAGTAGTCATTTATGGATGTGAGAGTTGGATGATAAAAAAGCTGAGTGCCGAAGAACTGATGCTTTCAAACTGTGGTTCTGGAGAAGTCTCCTGAGAGTCCCTTGGACTGCAAGGAGGTCAAGCCACTCAGTCCTAAAGGAAATCAACTCTGAATATTCATTGGAAAGATTGATGGTGGAGCTGCAGCTCCAATACTTTGGTCACCTGATGAGAAGAGCTGACTCATTAGAAAAGACCCTGATGCTGGGGAAAATTGAAGGCAGGAGGAGAAGGGGATGACAGAGGATGAAATGGTTGGATGGCATCACCTATTCGATGGACATGAGTTTGAATAGACCTTGGGAGACGGTGATGGGCAGGGAAGCCTGGCATTCTGCAGTCCATGGAGTTGCAGATTTCAGTAAAACTCAGCGATTGAACAACAATAAATTGAGAGTACCAATGAGTAAACAGTGTTTCTTTTCTGTAAGATCTAATTCTATATAGAAGCTTTAAGTTTTATTTCACATGAAGTATGAGATAGTCACCAATATAAAATGAAGTGTACCCCAGAAATTGTGAAACAAAAATGAAGAAAATAGTTATTCACTTTATATATCTGGAAACATCATCTTTGATTAAAAAAAAAAGTCTCTGAATGGTGGAAGAAAAAAAGAACAGGAGTATGGATGATCAAATATAGGAGAAGTACTGGAGATCCAAAGCTATGTCCTTGTTGGAATCCAACACCCTGAAGGCTTTGAAAATGTGAGGGAAGGCTACACATGATGAAACTACTGTAAGCAGATAGTAGAGTAGGTTTGATACATTTATATTTTTGAGAACTAATCGGTGCTCTGTAATTCCACCACCCTTATGGCAAAAAGTAAAGAAGAACTAAAAAACCTCTTGATGAAAGTGAAAGAGGAGAGTGAAAAAGTTGGTTTAAAGCTCAACATTTAGAAAAAGAAGATCATGGCATCCAGTCCCATCACTTCATGGGAAATAGATGGGGAAACAGTGAAAACAGTGTCAGACTTTATATTTTGGGGCTCCAAAATCACTGCAGATGGTGACTGCAGCCATGAAATTAGAAGACGTTTACTCCTCGGAAGAAAAGTTATGACCAACCTAGATAGCATATTCAAAAGCAGAAATATTACTCTGCTGACTAAGGTCCATCTAGTCAAAGCTATGGTTTTTCCAGTAGTCATGTATGGATGTGAGAGTTGGACTGTGAAGAAGGCTTAGCACTGAAGAATTGATGCTTTTGAACTATAGTGTTGGAGAAGACTCTTGAGAGTCCCTTGGACTGCAAAGAGATCCAACCAGTCCATTCTGAAGGAAATCAGCCCTGGGATTTCTTTGGAAGGAATGATGCTAAAGCTGAACCTCCAGTACTTTGGCCACCTCATGCAAAGAGTTGACTCACTGAGAAAGACTCTGATGCTGGGAGGGATTGGAGGGAGGAGGAGAAGGGGACGAAAGAGGATGAGATGGCTGGATGGCATCACTGACTTAAAGGACTTGAGTCTGAGTAAACTCCGGGAGCTGGTGATGGACAGGGAGGCCTGGAGTGCTATGATTCAGGGGGTCACAAAGAGTTGGACAACTGAACTGAATGCATTTATTCTTTCAAGCAACTCCTTGGGTCAATCAATGCCTCATTAATAGCCAGGACATGGAAACAACCTAGATGTCCATCAGCAGACGAATGGATAAG
>SJYF01000348.1:1161610-1173045 GCA_006410515.1 Procapra przewalskii
ATAACAGAAGAGACACAGAGGTATAGAACGGACTTTTGGACTCTGAGGGAGAGGGAGAGGGTGGGTTGGATTGGGAGAATGGCATAGAAACATGTATACTATCATGTAAGAAACAAAGTGCCGGTCTATGTTCAGTACAGGATGCAGGATCCTTGGGGCTGGCGCACAGGGTGATCCAGGGAGATATGGGATGGGAGGTGGGAAGGGGCTTCGGCATTGGGAGATTGGGTACACCTGTGGCCAACGCATGTCAATGTATTGCAAAACAAATACAGTATTGTAATGTAGGGAAATAACAATAATAATAAAAATTAAAAAAAAAGAAAACAAATAGCATAGTTTTCCCTTAGTATCTTCAGAGTATCAGTTTTAGGACTGCTGCAGATTCCAAAATTCACAGTTGATCAAGTCCCTTAAATGAAATATAGTATATGCATAAAACTCTGTACATCCTCCAATATTCTTTAAATAATCTCAATATTACTTATTAAGCCTAATACAATATAAATACTATGTAAATAATTTTGATTTGGGGAACCTTCTAGAAATTTTTCTGAATATTTTTGTTCTGCATTTTGTTGAATTTTCAGGTGTGGAACCCATGGCTATGGAGGTCTGACTGTACTGAAGATGATCATGGAAATATACTGTTTCAAAAACTAGTGCAAAATAATATCTGATATCAAAAAGCAATTTAGGAGGATAAAGAATGAGAAGCATTTAAGAATATGAAATATCTGGAGCACCCTTTGATTTGGAGAGCTAAAGGTTAATTTTTAAAGAGGTGAAATCTATAGGGTAGAGTGATGGTAGTAGAACCCAAAGTTACAAATGGTTAAAGCGTGAAAATGTAGGAGGGATTTTTTAGACTCTGTTGCAATGAACGTGATGATGAGGTATTTAGCATCCTGGCTCAGGAGAGTTCAGGTTATAAAGAGTGCTGAAAATTTGCTTACAGCTGGAGAGATTTTAGTCATATGCATAGACGAAGAGGGAAAACTGAATGTCAAAGAGGTTGTGTAAATGACCAAAGGGTAATATGAGAGAAATTTTTTGAAGAGTTACCCTTGAACATTTGGAGAAATATCCTCAAAGACTATTTCCTGAAGGCAAAAAGAACATAGGAGGAATATTCAGATCATTCTGATATGGATAAATATTGAGGTAGCTCACGTTAAGTGGCCTCAATAAAAACAACTTGATTTCCAGAGAATTAAGGGAGGAAAAAAAAGCAAGCTTGATATCTGTGAAAAATATAAAAATACTTTAAATAAGAACTTTGGGTAAAGTAACAAGATTTTAAGTAGGGATAAGCAGAAATCACTTAGCAGAAGTGAGAGCCTAGATCAGTTTGCAATGGTACAAAGCATTACCATTTTATGTCTTTCCTCAGGACTAATTGGCAGCTTAGAAATAGGGAAAGATTGAATGATTGGGTTTATTTTAAAAAATTATGTTAAGTTGGAGGGTATTGCTAAGTCATGCACTCAAATACTTAATGTATTAAGTATTCGGGTCATCACAGGCAAACTCTCCTTGCATCAGGATGCTATGTACATTGTAAGGCTGTAGCAAGCTGGAGCAGTTTATCATCCATATTCTATATGTGTATTATATTATATGTGTGTATTACTATTACACCAAATAGTACTATAACTGATGTACTATGACATGAAGAAAAATGTATATATTGATGTTACTAGCATCTTTAGTACATGTTGAAATATAGACTTGATGTTGGAACCATGAATTAAAGTATTATTTTGCTTTTTGTTACTTAAGAGTAACATAAAAGTTAAAATGTGGGAACATCTGAATCCAAATCCCAATGATAAATTTTGTCTAAAGCCAGCCTACTCTGATGATTCATGGATATAACACCTCCTTAGCA
Source organism: Procapra przewalskii (assembly GCA_006410515.1). Classification (NCBI taxonomy): domain Eukaryota; kingdom Metazoa; phylum Chordata; class Mammalia; order Artiodactyla; family Bovidae; genus Procapra; species Procapra przewalskii. The sequence continues at coordinate 1,163,502 of SJYF01000348.1, forward strand.
TTTATGTGAGCTTCCCTGCTGACTCAGACAGTAAAGAGTCTGCCTGTAGTGCAGGAAACTTGGGTTCGATCCCTGGGTTGGGAAGATCCCCTGGAGAAGGAAATGGCAACCCACTCCAGTATTCTTGCTTGGAAAATCTCATTGACGGAGGAGCCTGGCAGGCTATAGTCCATGGGGTCACAAAAAACTGGACATGACTGAACGACTTCACTTTACTTTTTTGTTTTACATTTGTGTATATAGGTTTTCCCATGCTCATTTTTACTTATTTATGTATTACATTCTAATTTTCATGGTTGCTTTTTCTAGTCTGCAGAAACTTACCACTTTCACTTCATTCTCCATATTGATTGTCATATTTTTGAAACAAAAACTTTTATCATATCAACACTAATTATTGGCACCCCCTTACCTAGGGCACAGTCTATATTCTCAGGAGGGCATATACAATCCAACTTTATTTGTTTTCATATGTCCCAATTCTCAGTCAGTACCATTCTCCCAGTCAATCATCTCCTACTTCCTTTTTTATTAAACCATACTGAGGAATTTACCATTTGTATAATATATCATGCTGCTGTATGTCCTGTCATCTCTAAAAAATACCATTCTTTACTCACTTCATCTGGAAGCCTCTTAGTTACTCTTTAAAATCTGCTTAGCTTAAATATTATCCTTTCTGAAGTCTCCTCTGACTGTCTAGGCAAATTAATCTGTATTCTTTGTTCCTGTGCACAGTCTTGTATGTGCCTTAATGTGTCTTGTATGGTTTACATTGCTTCAGTGGTAAAGAATCTGCTTTCTAATGCAGGAGATGCCAGTTCAATCCCTAGGTCTGAAAGATCCCCTGGAGTAGGAAATGGCAGCCCACTCCAGTATTCATATCTGAAAAATTCCATGGACAGAGAAGCTTAGCTACAGTCTATGGGTCTCAAAGAGTTTGTTTGACAATACTGAGCACACACACACTCTTACATTAATTACATAATGGTTATTTGCATAGATATTACGCAAATTGTTTTATTTAACATTTCACTTACAAGTCATTTAATTTCACCTAAATTCCAAATGCCTGTTATATATCCAACCACTGGTCTGAGGAGTTTGAACAAGACCTAGTACTTGTCCTTTGGTTCATAGTTCTCTTACTAGACTAATCTTTTCTAGGTTACTGAAACTTTGCCCCAGAAAACGTGAACAGATCTCCATTCATGTTGAAATTTTATCTTCCCATGTCTTCCCCTTTATTCATTCAATTCCCCCCATCCCTGGAATGTCTTCCTTTTTCTCTAGTTGAAGGGATGCTTTAACTTCTTAGGCACCAACTCAAATTCTAATTCCTACTTAGGACCACCTTAGTCTCAAAACTGATAAGGGGATCTTCTTCCTTTGAATCCTAAGATTTCTTTGTAATTTTGTCATGTTTCTTTCTTTATGTATTTATATTACAGTGACTTGTGTACTGTTTTCTTTTTGCTATCAAGATCTATAGTTTATGTGTATATTCATCTTGTGATAGTATACATGAATAATCATCATTCACAGATATTTGTTTAAGTCAGTTGGATGACTCAGCTCGTATAAGGAAAACTCTAGTCCCCTTGACCAAAGCACCACTTAATACAGTCATTGAATCCTCTATTTATAGAAAGTTCCAGGTGTTTTTTTGTTTGTTTGTTTGTTTTTTAAGCACTGGTTATGGTCTATTTTTCACTTTTTAATTTTTTTCCCATGAAAACATAAGCAACACTTTGACTTCCTAAAATAGAAATATATAGATTATTATTGTTTACTTGATATTCAAGTGGTTATTCCTTGATGTAGCTGTCTAATTTCATTAGTCTATTATATTCAATTTTAATTAAAATAAAATTTTAATTTCCAAAGCCTGCTAATGCTACTCTTTTAAGGCAGTGCCATCCTTTATCCATCCACAGATGATGTTTTTAGAAGACAGCTTTGTTTTTCTTCAATAAAAATGCATTTAGAAGAAAACTGGCACAGGAATGTCTTTGACTTTCAGTACTAAACTTGGCACATTATCTCTTGGGGCTGGCAGTCCCTACTATGCTTGCCTTGTCATTCTCCATTGTGTGCTCTAGTAATACAGCCAACACCTGTGACCACACAAAAGACCATACACAGCAGCTGCAGCACTCAGATGTCCATGCTGAAATAAATTTCTAAAGCTGAAATATTTGGATCTGTGACTGGTTCTTTTTTGAGCCATTCAGAAATTGTTGGGATTTCCCAGGGAGGCGTAGGGATATATACTAACTGCCCAGAGTCTGCTTACTCTGCCATCTTCTTTAGCTATCTCTGATTATTTTTTTTTCCCTGCCACTGGGATTACAGGGTCTTAATTCCCTGACTGAGGATGGAAGGTGGACCCTGGCAGTGAAAGTACCAAGCCCTAATCATTGGACTTTCAGAGAATTCCCTATCTCTGATTCAAATTAAAGGTAGAGGTCTTCATTGGTAGCATAATGTAGTGTGTTGAACACAGATTGTGAAGTCCAGCTACCCAGATTTGAAGCCTGGATCTTCCACTGACTTGCTGTATTATCTTGGACAAGTTATTCAACCTCTATAAGCCTCAGATTTATGATCTTTACAAATAGAAATAATATCAGTCACTTCAGAATGCTATGACTATGAAATGAGTTTAATATATAGCTTTTAGAATCATGCCTGCATATTTTATGCCCTATATGAGTGCTTGTAATTATTATTAGATTCTAATTTTTGAAAAACCTCAGACACCACTAGAAAGCAACAGTCCTCTAATATCTATAATTAACCATTTTCAGTGTTCACATTTTTTCCACTTGCATTTTGTAGCATATGTTTCTTGTTTATAAAAATGTATGAATCATCAAAAACATTGCGGGCTTATGCTTAACCCTGGTGAAGTTAGAACAATGTACGTATCTTAAGTCATATGTTTTGTTCTAAATTCACCAAGGTTAGACACAAGGACAAAAGCAGATAAATCATTTAAGGAGCTATGGTAGCAATCCACAACCAGGACCTACTCTATAGCATAGGGAATACTGCTCAATACTCTGTAATAACCTAAATGGGAAAATAATTTGTAAAAGAATACATACATATATATGTATAACTGAATCACTTTGCTGTACAGCTAAAACCAACACAACTTTGGTAATCAACTATGCTCTAGTATAAAATAAAAATTAAACAAAGAAAAATAATAAAGAATATAAAATAATGTTGTTATTATTATGCCAAATAACAATAAAGAATAACAAAATAGAAAAAGATAAGGTAGATAACAACAAAAGAAGCTATAGTAGCAACATAGCATATATATGATGGCGCCTCTGCCTTTGATCTACTTTTTATTCAAATTAGTATCTAAGTCATAAAAGAAAACTAAGTCTATATATATATATATGCCCAAAAGAGTTTGGAAATCTGTATAAATCCATTAAAAGCACTGGTGCTATGTTACAATTGGTTCAAGTTTAATTTCCAAATATATATATATATATATATTACTTTTCAAACGATATAGGCAGCATAAAACAAACAAAAAAGCTACGTATGACTTGAGATAAGTAACATTATTTTATGTTGTTGTTATTAATCTACACTTATATATACATAAAAAAAACTTCTACACACTTAGATGCCTTAATATTTTTCCTAGGCATCTCATGCAGAAAAGCAAGCAAACAAACAAAATAATCCCTAGTTGGATATATCACATTAGAGTCTTTAATCAGGTTTGTCTTGTGATTGTAGCCTACCCTGAAGAATAGAAAATACCTTTCTTTAAAAAGAAAGACTCATAATTGGTAGGAATAGTTCATTATCACTGTGAAAGATATGAAAACTACAACTTTGTTAGGTCAGAAATGCAATTTATCAGATGTAGTACCACTATTTATGGTATAAATAGACATAATAAATGTTATTTCCATGCTACTCATACTTACACTTGCAGCAAGAAATTAGTATTTATACTTAAATCAGCTTGCCAAATACGTAGTTAATTTTAAGAATAATTTTTAAAATGTATTTTTGTATTCTGCAAACTTGGTTCATTTAGCAATGTAAACATATACAGAACAGAAGAAACAAACTTTTCACAAATGATGATTCTATTGACAATCAATTTTATAATCATAATCAATAAAATAAAGGCTTCCTCAGTGATTAATACAAAGTAATAAAGAAAAACAATAGAATAGGAAAGACTAGAGATATCTTTAAAAATATTAGAGATATGAAGGAAATATTTCATGCCAAGATGGGCAAATAAAGGACAGAAATGGTATGGATCTAATGGAAGCAGAAGATCGTAAGAAGAGGTGGCAATGCTTTACAGAAGAACTGTACAAAAAAGATCTTAATAATCCAGATAACCACAATGGTGTGATCACTCACCTAGAGCCAGGCATCCTGGAATGTGAAGTCAAGTGGGCCTTAGGAAGCATCACCATGAACAAAGCTAGTGGAGGGATGGAATTACAGTTGAGCTATTTCAAATCCTGAAAGATGATGCTGTGAAAGTGCTGAGTGCAATGTGCCAGAAAATTTGGAAAACTCAGCAGTGGCCACACCTGGAAAGGTCAGTTTTCACCCCAGTCCCAAAGAAAAGTGAAAGTGAAGTCGCTCAGTCGTGTCCAACTCTTTGCGACCCCATGGACTGTAGTCTACCAGGCTTCTCCCTCCATGGAATTCTCCAGGCAAGAGTACTGGAGTGGGTTGCCATTTTCCTTCTCCAGGGGATCTTCCCCACCCAGGGATCGAACCCTGGTCTCCCTCATTCCAGGCAGACGCTTTAAGATCTGAGCCATCAGGGACTCCAATTCCAAAGAAAGTCAATGGCAAAGAATGTTCAAACTATCACACAATTGGATTCATTTCACATGATAGCAAAGTAATGCTCAAAATTCTCCAAGCCACACTTCAACAGTACATGAACCTAGAACTTTTAGATGTTCAAGATGGATTTAGATAAGGTAGAGGAACCAGAGATCAAATTGCAACATCCATTGGATCATAGGAAAAACAAGAGAGTTCCAGAAAAAACATCTATTTCTGCTTTATTGACTGTGCCAAAGCCTTTGACTGTGTGAATCACAACAAACTATAACAAAGTCTTAAAAAGATGGGAATACCTGAGCTGCCTCCTGAGAAATCTGTATGCAGTTCAAGAAGCAACAGTTAGAACTGGACATGGAACAATTCACTAGTTCCAAATTGGAAAAGGAGTATGCTAAGTCTATCACCGTGCTTATTTAACTTATATGCAGAGTACATCATGAGAAATGCCAGGCTGGATGAAGCATAAGCTGGAATAAGGTTTGCCTGTAGAAATATCATTAACCTCAGATACACAGATGACACCATCCTTATCATAGAAAACAAATAATATCTAAAGAGCCTCTTGACGAAAGTGAAAAAAGAGAATGAAAAAGTTGACTTAAAGCTCAACATTCAAAAAACTAAGATTATGACAAATAAATGGTGAAACAATGGAAAAAATGAGAGACTTCATTTGGCTGGGAGGCTCCAAAATCACTGCAGATGGTGACTGCAGCCTTGAAATTAAAAGACACTTGCCCCTCAGAAGAAAAGCTATGACCAACCTATGCAGCATATGAAAAAGCAGAGACATTACTTTGTCGACAAAAGTCCCTCTAGTCAAGCTATAACTTTTCCAGTAGTCACTTATAGATGTGAGATTTGGACTATAAACAAAGCTGAGCACCAAAGAATTAATGCTTTTTAACTTTGGTGTTGAAGAAGCTGGTGATGGATGGGGAAGTCTGGTGTGCTGCAGTCCATGGGGTTTCAAAGAATCAAAACACATACAACACAGTGACTGAACTGAACTGAACTGAATCAATTTTCAGTGAAGATTCTAAATCATGGGTTAGCAAGCTTCTGTAAAGGGTCAGGTAGTATATATTTTAGGCTTTGTAGGCTGTAAGGTTTCTATTGCAACTACTCAGCTCTGCCATTGTAGTGAGTGTGAGTGAGTGAGTGAAGTCTCTCAGTTGTGTCTGACTCTGTAACTCCATTGACTGTAGACTACCAGGTTTCTCCATCCATGGGATTTTCCAGGCAAGAATACTGGAGTGAGTTGACATTTCATTCTCCAGGAGATTTTCCCAACCCAGGGACTGTAGTGAAAAAGTGGCCACAAATGATACATAAATGAATATGTGGCTGTGCTCCAGTACAATTTTATTTGGAAATAAAAGCTGCTGGCCAGAATGGATCCTCCAGATTTAGTTTGCTCAGTCCTATTCTAGAAATTAGGAGTGAAAAGTTTCAGGTCTAAGATTTGTTTCTAATATTATGGATGCCCAAAGGCCCAACACTCAGACTTGGTTCTGACTATGCTCTAAAGCATTATCTATTTCATGTCTTTTTCCACTAAGCAGTTCATTTTCTTACCAGTTGTTTCGTTAGCAATGCGCTAGCTCCAGTACTTCTTTAATTCATTCTAACTCATCTAATGTACATGTGATTTCAGTACCTTAACTCTTGCTGTTTTTGATGAAACTCCAGTATTGCTACTTTTAAAAATGTTACTCTGTGTGTGTGTTAATTTAAATATCTGGGCACAGGAATGCAGTGCTGAACAGGATTATTTTTCTGTGAAAAATCTTAATTATTTCATGATCCCTTCCACTTTGTGCTTATCTGTATCGAGTTCAGCTAACTTGGGATGTTCTTTAAATCTACTTTTCAAGGTTATATTACATTATTGGTCCTCCCCCTCTGAGGGCATGTCTTAGATTCTGTATAGCCATGAGGCTGAAAACACTATTGATCACATACTTCTCAGGGCTGTATACTGCTTGACTCTATTACCATCTGGTCCAGTGGGTAGCACTGTCTTTATTCTGACAGCTCCATGACTTTAATAGCCCTTTTGATCTAGTAAGGATCTACTTTGTTTCATGTTTTTAAGAAGAAAAACAATAATTTTCAGCTCAGGTGCTACCATGAAGGCTATTTTTTAAGAAATAAAAATTCCCTTTCTTTGTCTTTTTTTTCCTTATTATTTTAAAAAGAAACCTGCTTTTCCCTGACTACCATAGTACATAGCCAACATACACTTGATTTTTAAGAAGATAACTCACTCTCAGGCCTATCATTCTCATTGAACAGCCATTGTCTTTTAAAATCTGCTAACTCCTTAATAGGAAGTTAAGAAATATCTGGAGTAACAGGTAAATTTGGCCTTGGAGTACAGAATGAAGCAGGGCAAAGGCTAATAGAGTTTGGCCAAGAGAACACACTCACCATAGAAAACACCCTCTTCCTACAACACAAGAGAAGACTCTACACGTGGACATCACCAGATGGTCAATACTGAAAGTAAATTGATTATATTCTTTGCAACCAAAGATGGAGAAGCTCTATACAGTCAGTAAAAACAACACAAGGAACTGTGGCTCAGATCATGAACTCTTATTGCCAAATTCAGACATAAACTTAATAAAGTAAGGAAAACCACTAGGCCATTCAGGTATGATCTAAATAAAATGTCTCATGATTATACGATGGAAGTGACAAATAGACTCAGTGCCTGAAGAACTGTGCATGGAGGTTCGTGACATTGTACAGGAGGCAGTGATCAAGACCATACGGAAGAAAAAGTAATGTAAAATCATTGTTTGAGGAGACCTTACAAATAGCTATGAAAAGAAGAGGCATGAAAAGCAGAAAAGGAAAGATATACGTACCCATTTGAATGCAGAATTCCAAAGGATAGAAAAGAATGATAGGAAAGACTTTCTCAATGATCAGTGCAAAGAAATAGGGAAAACAATAGAATGTGAAAGACTAGAGATATTAAAAAAAAAAACAAACAAAACTAAAGATACTGAGGGTAAATTTCATGCCAAGATGAGCACAGTAGAGGACAGAAATGGTATGGACCTAGCAAAAGCAGAAGATAGTAAGAAAAGGTGGCAAGAACGCGCAGAAGAACTATACAAAAAAGATTTAAATAATCCAGATAACCACAATGGTGTGATCACTCACCTAGAGCCAGACATCTTGAAATGTGAAGTCAAGTGGGCCTTAGAAAGTGTCACTACAAACAAAGCTAGTGGAGGTGGTGGAATTCCAGTTGAGCTATTTCTAATCCTAAAAGATGATGCTGTGAAAGTGTTGCACTCAATATGCCAGCACATTTGAAAAACTTAGCAGTGGCCACAGGACTTGAAAAGGTGTTTTCATTCCAATCCCAGAGAAAGGCAATGCCAAAGAATGCTCAAACGACCACACATTTGCACTCATCTCACATGCTAGTAAAGTAATGCTCAAAATTCTCCAAGCCAGGCTTCAACATTGCATGAAGCTAGAATTTTCAGATGTTCCAGCTGGATTTAGAAATCGCAGAGGAACCAGAGATCCAATTGCCAACAGCTCTTGGATCATTGAAAAAGCAAGAAAGTTCCAGAAAAAAAAATATATATATTTCTGCTTTATTGACTATGCCAAAGCCTTTGACTGTGCACAACACAACAAACTGTGGAAAATTCTTAAAAATGGGAACACCAAACTACCTGACCTTCCTCTTGAGAAATCTGCATGCAGGTCAAGAATCAACAGTTAGAACTAGACATGGAACAAAAGACTGTTTCCAAATCAGGAGAGGAGCAAGTCAAGGCTGTACATTGTCATCCTACTTATTTAACTTATATGCAGAGTACATCATGAGAAATGCTGGTCTGGATAAAGCACAAGCTGGAATCAAGTTTGCCAGGAGACATATCAATAGCCTCAGGTATGCACATGACACCACACTTACGACAGAAAGCAAAGAAGAACTAAAGAGTCTCTTGATGAAATTGAAAGAGGAGAGTGAAAAAGTTGGCTTAAAATCAACATTCAGAAAATTAAGATCATGGCATCACTTCAAGGTAAATAGATGGGGAAACAGTGGAAACAGTGACAGACTTTAGTTTGGCGGGCTCCAAAATCACTGCAGATGGTGATTACAGCCGTGAAATTGAAAGATACTTACTCCTTTGAAGAAAAGTAATGACCAACTTAGTATATTAAAAAGCAGAAACACACAACAATGGAAACTATAAGTAAGGTGATAAGACAGCCTTCTGAATGGGAGAAAACAATAGCGAATGAAGCAACTGACGAACAACTAATCTCAAAGATATACAAGCAACTTATGCAGCTCAACTTCAGAAAAATAAACGACCCAATCAAAAAATGGGCCAAAGAACTAAATAGGCATTTCTCCAAAGAGGACATACGGATGGCTAACAATCACATGAAAAGATGCTCAACGTCTCTCATTATCAGAGAAATGCAAATCAAGACCACAATGAGGCACCATTTCACACCAGTCAGAATGGCTGCAATCCAAAGGTCTACAAGCAATAAATGCTGGAGAGGGTGTGGAGAAAAGGGAACCATCTTACACTGTTGGTGGGAATGCAAACTAGCACAGCCATTATGGAAAACAGTGTGGAGATTCCTTAAAAAATTGCAAATAGAACTGCCTTATGACCCAGCAATCCCACTGCTG
>SJYF01000349.1:72057-84773 GCA_006410515.1 Procapra przewalskii
CCTACCAGTCCCCATAGCCTTCAAGGGTCAGCCAGCCAGGTTCCTTCACTTCTGCCCCTGGAGCAGCGTGGGTGGCCGTGTGAGCCCATCTCTGCCAGTGTTTTCTTGTTTTATTTTAGCTAAACTTGTATTTTGAGACCGGGCTTCCAGGTGGCACTAGTGGTAAAGAACCTGCCTGCCAATGCAAGAGACTCAAGAGACACATGTTCGATCCCTGGGTTGGGAAGATCCCCTAGAGAAGGGCGTGACAACCCACCCCAGTATTCTTGCCTGGAGAATCCCACGGACAGAGGAGCCTGGCGGGCTACACTCCATGGGGTTGCTAAGAGTCAAACACGACTGATCTCTCAGGCATGTGTGTAGCTGGATTTATTGCCAAGTCATATTCCATGCTGTTCACTCCCCGAGTGACCTTGAGCCAGTCTCTCCTCTCTCATATCCTAGGACTTGTTTGTCCATTCAGGAGGAAGTAAGGGGAGGGGTTGGGACTCAGCTCCTTGGCTGGTTTCTGCACCGGGGCTGTTGCTGGCTTTCCTTGTCCTTGCTGGCTCTGGGACCTGCTTGGGCAGTTGTCGGCTCTGTCCTTTCTAACTCCCTGTCATAAATTCCATTTCCTGTTGGAGAACCAGGAGTTTCTCCATGGGTGCCTGCAAGGATCCGGAACCACGTGATTACGTGATCATACATGCCCCACCTTGAGCCAGGTGGCCGTTCAGAAGGCTGGACCTCAGAGAAAACTCTGCAGGCTGCCTGCCAAGTCAGATCTTTGTCGTTCCTTCCCGGTTCCTGCAGTCTTTCTCTCTGGAGTCCCTGTGTGCAGACAGCACTGCTGTCTCAGGCGTGGGAAACAGAAAAGTACCAAGGTACAGACTCGTGTTTTTCCTTCTGCTTGGTCAGTTCACTGCCTCCTGCGCTTTCTTCCGAGCCTGTGCTCTTTCAGCGTCTGCTCTGATGAAGATGAAGAGCCACCTGGATAATGCTCTTCATAAGGACCAAGAAGCTCAGAACCTTATCCTGCGATCATTGATTGACCGTCTCAGTTGGGATTTAGTGTAGAGCCTAGGATGTTCCCCAGGTGATGAGCATCTTATTTTTGACCCTCTGGTTTCTGGTTTATTAAAAAAAAAATCGATTTTTATTTTTGGGTCTGGCAGGTTGCTGTGTGGGCTTTTGTCTAGTTGTGGTGAGCTGGTGCTCCTGGCTAGTTAGTGGCACAAGGGCTTCTCACTGCGGTGACTTGTCTTTTCTTGGACCACGGGCTCTAGGGCACGCAGGCTTCAGTAAGTTGAGGCTTGTGGGCTCTAGTGCTGAGCTCAGTATTCTGATGCCCTGGCTTTAGTTGCTCCAGGGCGTGTGCGATCCTCCCAGACTAGTAGAGATGGAGCCTGTGTCCCCTGCATTGGCAGGTGTATTCTTCCCCACTGGACCCAGCAGGGAAGCCCTTGTTTTCTTACATATATATGTATTCATGTTTTTTTTTTGGCTGTACTGGGTGCTCAGTTGCGGCACTCGGGATCTGCGATCTTCATTGTGGCATGCAGGATCTTTTTAGTTTCTAGCTCCCTGAGCAGGGATCGAACCACGGGCCCCCCTGCATTGGGAGTGCTGGAGTGTTAGCCAAACTGGGCCACCAGGCAAGTCCCTGAGGCTTCATTCTTAATGCCCTGCCATCTTGAATTGGTATTTGGACTGGGTACTAAGTACACAGATCTCCATGAATTGCAGTTTTCAGGAGTGTTGAATTAGTCCCACAATATAAATGATTGTAGAACTGCAGTCGCAAAAAAAATTGAATATGTGAATAATCGAGGCTAAAATTACTTGTAGGTACGCAACATTTCCTAGTAACTTTAGTCAGGAAATGGAAAATTCTCTACAGTTCAGTGCAGTTCACTCACTCAGTCGTGTCCGACTCTTTGCGAACCCATGAATCGCAGCACGCCAGGCCTCCCTGTTCATCACCATCTCCCGGAGTTCACTCAGACTCACGTCCGTTGAGTCCATGATGCCATCCAGCCATCTCATCCTCTGTCGTCCCCTTCTCCTCCTGCCCCCAATCCCTCCCAGCATCAGAGTCTTTTCCAGTGAGTCAACTCTTCGCATGAGGTGGCCAAAGTACTGTAGTTTCAGCTTCAGCATCATTCCTTCCAAAGAAATCCCAGGACTGATCTCCTTCAGAATGGACTGGTTGGATCTCCTTGCAGTCCGAGGGACTCTCAAGAGTCTTCTCCAACACCACAGTTCAAACACGTCGATTCTTCGGTGCTCAGCCTTCTTCACAGTCCAACTCTCACATCCACACATGAGCACAGGAAAAACCATAGCCTTGACTAGACAGACCTTAGTCGGCAAAGTAATGTCTCTGCTTTTGAATATGCTAGCATATTACAACTTCCAACATTTCCTCAGAATGCTTATAGAGAAAATCATATTTTAAGAATTAGATACGAGTTGTCTAACATAGAAAAAAGCGTGCAGTTGTCATAAGAAGTGTCTTGGGGGCAAATGGTATTTTCGGCTGCTGTGTATGTCTGTATATAGCATATAAGTGTCATCTTTTATTTTTATTGGAATATAGCTGATTTACAGTGTTGTGTTAGTTCGGGTGTACAGCAGAATGGTAGTTACACGTGTACATGTATTCTTTCTTTTTCAGATTCTTCTTGCATATAGGTTACTACAGAATATTGACTAGAGTTCCCTGTGCTGTCCAGCAGGTCCTTGTTGGTTCTCTATGTTAAACACAGCCGTGTGTCCACGTCCATCCCAAACTCCCTAACTATCCCTTCCCCCTGGGAACCATAAGGTGATTACAGAGTATTGAGCAGAGTCCCCTGTGCTGGACAGCAGGTCCTTATTGCAGCTCCATTTTTAATATATATTTATTTCTTTGGCTGTGCCAGGCCTTCCTTGTAGCATGTAGGATCAAGTTCCCTGAGCAGGGATTGAACCTGGGCCCCTGAGTCTGTTTGTATTTTATCAATAAATTCATTTGGGTCATGGTTTGGATTCCATGTATCACTGATACCATATTGTATTCTGGATAGAAGTATGCCTTAATAGCCTGTCCTGGGAGATAACTGTCTCCTTCCTTTGTTGAGCACACTGATAAAAATTCCCAGTGGTTGCACATCATTCCTAGCAGATACATGTATGAAAGCGAAAGTTGCTCAGTCGTGTCCTACTCTTTGCGACCCCAGGGACTGTAGCCCACCAGGCTCCTCTGTCCGTGGAATTCTCCAGGCAGGAATACTGGAGTGGGTTGCCATGCCCTTCTGTGGGAGATCTTCCCGACCCAGGGATTGAACCCATGTCTCCTGCATCGGCAGGCAGATTGTTTACCACTGAACCAACCAGGGAACTCCTCCCTCCACCCCCCCACCCCCGAAAAGCTCTTGCTGTGTTCTGTCTTGGCTGAGACACTGCTGGGTCGCAAGAATTAACTCATTTTAATGTGAGTCTTTTTTTTTTTTTTAAGTTAAGAATGTTCCCCGTGTATATTATCATATGTGAAATAGATGGCCAGTCCAGGTTTGACGCATGAGACAGGGTGCTCAGGGCTGGTGCACTGGGGATGACCCTGAGGGATGGAATGGGGAGGGAGGTGGGAGGGGGCTTCAGCATGGGGAACACATGTACACCCATGGCTGAATCATGTGAATGTATGGCAAAAAACACTACAATATTATAAAGTAATTAGCCTTCAATTAAAATTAATAAATTATTTGTTTAAAATAAATACGCATAAAAATAGTTATGTTCCCTTCCTCCCACTCCCAAAGCTTTGAATGAACCTGGGAGAAATAAGTTAATGTTAAGGAATGAGGGTTTTGCCTGTGACAGTTGGCTGCTGAAAAGGCAGCAAAAAGTTGCTGGTTTTTTTTTGGTGGGGTGTTGTTTCATCGTAATTGGAATAGCTTAGATTTTTTTTTTCTTTTTACTGAGGTATATAGTTGATTTACAGTGGTAGGTTCACTTCTGCTGTACAGCAAAGTGAATCAGTTGTACATATGTATGTATATAATATTGTTTTTTATATTCTTTTCCATTACGCTTTATCAGAGGATATTGAATACAGTTCCCCATGTGCTACAGTAGGGCCTTGTTGTTTATCATCCTATATTTAATAATTTACGTCTGCTGACCCCAGACTTCCAGTCCACCCCTCCCCTACCTCTTCTCCCCCTTGACAACCAGTCAGTTCTCTGTGCCTGTGAGTTGCCTTCTGTTTTGTAGATGAGTTCATTTGTGCCATATTTTAGATCGCACATGTTAAGTGACATCATATGATGTTTGACTTAATGCGATAATCTCCAGATCATTTATCTTGCTGTAAATGGCATCATTTCATTCTTTTTTATGGCTGAGTAGTATTCCACTGTATATGTGTACCACATCTTCTTTATCCACCCCTCTGTTGATGGACATTTAGGCTCTTTCTGTGTCTTGGCTAACTGTGTACAGTGTTGCTTGGAATATCAGGGTGCGTGGAGTACTTAAAATGTTTCTTGTTCCTATTTTCAGATGGCAGAGGAAAGTTGCAAGTTGGATGCATAATAATTTAACAATTTTGCTTTGATTCTCAACTTTTAATTCACTGTGGAGAAATAATATTATTGTGGAGGTATGGAGTATGTTTGGTGAAAAATCTCCATTCATGTGGTCTCATTGATTTAGACTATCTACATTTTATAAGTATCAGTCCTCACTCCCCTGTGTGCCTGCTAAGGTGCTTCAGTTGTGTCTGACTCTGTGTGACCCCATGGACTGTAGCCCCCTGCTCTGTCCATAAGGATTCTCTAGGCAAGAATCCTAGAGTGGGTTGCCGTTCCCTTCTCCAGGGGATCTTCCCTACCCAGGGATCGAACCTACGTCTGTTACATCTCCTGCATTAGCAGTAGGGTTCTTTACCACTAGTGCCGCCTGGGAAGGCCTTACTTTCCTCCTCCAAGACAGATATATATATGTGTATATATATTTTAGAAAATTTATTTATTAATTTGGCTGTGCTGAGTCTTAGTTGTGGCATGCAGAATCTTTGATTTGAGTTGCAGCATGCAGGATCTAATTCCCTGACTGGGGATTGAACCTGTGCCCCCTGCTTTAGGAGCATAGTCTTAGCCACTGGACCTCCACGGATGTCCTCCTCCCTCCCATGATATATTTTTCAAATGCATTATACTCCTCTGTCAGCAGTGTGGGGATTAGATGAGGAAAAATGTAATGACTTGGAGCTGGTAGATTTCAGGGTACGTGCAGTATGTTTTGAAAGAAGTGAAAGTGTTAGTCGCTCAGTCCTGTCAGACTCTCTGGGACCCCATGGACTGTAGCCCTCCAGACTGCTCTGTTAATGGGATTCCCCAGGCAAGAACACTGGAGTGGGCAGCCTTTCCCTTCTCCAGGGGATCTTCCCGACCCAGGGACCCAACCCAGGTCTCCCGTGTTGCAGGCCGATCCTGTACTATCTGAGCCACCGGAGAAGCCACAGTATGTCTTAGTTGTAAATAAAAACATGAGCATAGCAAGACATTATAAGTTTTTGTAGCCTGTTTCTCAGACATGAAAATAAATGGTACCCCGTTAATACATTTTGTATTAGAAAACTCAACCAACTTTTATTGTTTTAAACTATTTTTCTATGTTGGGATGTTAAAATTTTTTTACATTATAAGCATTAAAAGGATAAATGATTTGGGTTTATAAAGAGTTCGGGCTCGTTCTGAAGTACGCCGTCTTCTGGATGCATGGGTCCAGTTTTCTAAGGGCTCTGTGACTCTCAGGGTCTCTGCAGTCCCACGGCTGCACGCGAGCTGCCGCATCCACAGCGCGCATCTTTGTTCAGGGCCACAAGAAAGGGTGGGACCAGATGTTTCTGCCCCTTTGATGCAGAGGCAAAGGCTTTCCCCAGAGGCGTCCAGCCAACGTCCGCTTCCGCCAGCTCCCGTCTCCAGTTAGGACTGGTCCGGCCCCCACCCACTCGCTGGTCAGAGACCATGTTCCGCCCCCGTGTCCGCTTGGACGGTGGCTGGGGCATAGCAGGGCTATTAGCTATCACAGATGGCCTGATCCTGGCACTGACAGAGGGTCCTCCCCCCAAAAAAAACCCAAAACATACAATCTGAAGGAATCCGGGCAGAAGCAGGTCCCTGAAGGGCATTCAGGCCGAGTGTGGGGAGGGCCAGAGAGGAACTGGAGTCTGGGCGCTGAGGGGTCGCCTTGGTGTGCAGGGCACTTCACTGGCTGGGGGTTCCGCCTGCAGAGAGGAGGTGGTTATGATGGGAACGACCCAAGTCACAGGCTGCCCACTGAGGGCTACACAATGTGACTTTCCCCTGCAACTGTTTTCTAAGGGGTGGGGGAAGAGTCTCACCGAGGGTTTTTTTTTTTTTTTGTAACATTTATATATTTATTTGGCTGCATCAAGGCTTCCCTAGTGGCTCCAACGGTAAAGAATCTGCCTGCAAGCAGGAGACCTGGGTTCAATCCCTTGGTTGGGAAGATCCCCTGGAGAAGGGAAAGGCTACCCACTCCAGTATTCTTGCCTGGAGATTCCCCTTGGACCCTGGCAGGCTACAGTCCATGGGGTTGCAGAGTTCGGCACAAGTGAGTGTCTAACACATGCACACACACACACTTATTTGGCTGCACTGGGTCTTAGTTGTGGTACACGGGATCTTTCGTAGCAATGCCTGGATTCTCCGGTTGTGTCCCATGGGCTCAGTAGTTGGGGTGTGCCTGCTTACTTGCTCTGTGGCTTGTGGGGTCTTACTTCCCAGGCCAGGGATCAAACCCACATCCCCTGCCTTGCAAGGTGGATTCTTAATGACTGGATCTCCAGGGAAGTCCCTCACCAAGTCTTGAAATATAAAGCATGCCAACAATTTGAGGACACAGATATACTCCCCATAAAAATCCAGATGTCCAGCCTCTTCAAGAACAGTAACAACACCTAGAGGATCCACCCACCCTGGGCCTGTGTAGTCAAAGGTATGGTTTTTCCAGTAGTCACGTGTGGATGTGAGAGTTGGACCATAAAGAAAGCTGAGCACTGAAGAACTGATGCTTCTGAGTTGTGATGTTGGAGAAGACTCTTGAGTCCCTCTTGGACAGTAAAGAGATCCAACCAGTCCATCCTAAAGGAGATCAGTCCTGAATATGCATTTGAAGGACTGATGCTGAAGCTCCAGTACTTTGGCCACCTGATTCGAAGAACTGACTTATTGGAAAAGACCCTAATGCTGGAAAAGATTGAAGGCAGGAGGAGAAGGGGACAACAGAGGATGAGATGGCTGGATGGCATCACCGACTCAGTAGATGTGAGTTTGAGCAAGCTCCGGGAGTTGGTGATGGACAACGAGGCCTGGTATGCTGCGGTTCATGGTCTCAAAGATCCCGAAATGACTGAGCGACTGAACTGAACTAAACCAGAGGCCAGCCCGGATAGCACTGTGTTTTCAGTGAGGAGCACCCTGCTGTGTCCCCAGGGCCCCCCTGGAGGGCTGGTAGCTTTGTACCCCAGACCCTTCCCTGGGCTCTGAGCACTGCTGCTGCTGCTGCTAAGTTGCTTCAGTCGTGTCCGACTCTGTGTGACCCCATAGACTGCAGCCCACCAGGCTCCCCCGTCCCTGGGATTCTCCAGGCAGGAACACTGGAGTGGGTTGTCATTTCCTTTTCCAAAGTATGAAATTGAAAAGTGAAAGCGAAGTCGCTCAGTTGTGTCCGACTCTTAGCGACCCCATGGACTGTAGCCCACTAGCGTATAGAAATCATGAAATTTCTGTGTTTCCCGCAGTGCTTAGCTAGGCTCTCTGAGCTGCACCTTTGACGTCTGTCTTTGTCCAATTTGCGGTTGTTGTTCAGCTGCTCAGTCCTGTCTGACTCTTTGCTTCCCCATGGACTGCAGAATGCCAGGCTCCCCTGTCCCTCACCATCTCCTGGAGTTTACTCAAACTCCTGTCAGTTGAGCTGGTGATAATATTTAGGCTGTGATTGGAAAAAAAAAAACCCTATAAACAACAAACGTTAATTTTCACGGTCTGGAGTCTGGAAGTCCATATGGTTGCTGGCAGACTCAGTGTGTGGTGAGGACTTGGTTCATAGGTGGTATCTGCTAGTAGTCTTACATGGTGGAAGGCATCAGGAAGGTTTTGGGAATGTTTGGTGCAATAACAGCCCTGATGTCGTCTCTGAAGGTTCCACCCTCATGTGCTTCCCTTGTGACTCAGTTGGTAAAGAATCTGCCTACAGTGCAGGAGACCCAGCTTTGATTTCCTGGGTTGAGAAGATCCACTGTAGAAACCAATCGAAGTAATGTTTGATTACTTAAAGCAATCAAACAGCCCTACTTTGGGGCTTCCCTGATAGCTCAGTTGGTCAAGAATTCACCTGCAATGCAGGAGACCTGGATTTGATCTCTGGGTTGGGACGATCCCGTGGAGAAGGAAAAGGATACCCACTGCAGTACTCTGGCCTGGAGAATTCCACAGACTGTATAGTCCATGGGATAGCAAAGAGTCAGGCATGACTGAGCGACTTTTACTTTCCACCCTCATGGCCCAATCTCCTCCCAATGACCTCCAGCCCCTTAGACCATCACACTGGAGGGGTTGGGTTTCTTTTTCTTTTTAACTTTTTGGCCTCATCATATGGGATCTTGGTTTCCCGACCAGGGGTGAAACGCATGCACTCCTCTGTTCTGCATGCATGGGAGTCTTAACCCATGGACCACCAGGGAACTGTCCCGGGGCAGCACAGTTGGGGTTCAGGAGGACACCTCCAGCATTTTGCCTGGGGCAATATCCATGAAAGGACTTGTTTCAGAAGAAGAGCCCTTGTGATGGGTGAGATCACCCATGTGTTTACCTGATAAAAAGATGAAGGCTTGCAGGAAGCTCTGACTTCCCCCCAAGGGAAGGTGAGGTGGCCTCCTCTGCTGGATCCCGCCCCTGACCAGTCTCCTCTTTCATGCCACCGAGCAGCAGCCTTACCTGAACAAGCGCCCCAGGTTCTTTGAAGCGGCCCCGAGGCTGGGGCCAGTCCGTCCCTCCGTTGCAGCAAAAACAGCCGGCCGTCTCCCAGGCCGGGGGCACTTTTGTTCTTGTTTCCAGCAGTTCCTCTTCCTGCCTCTCGACGGCCTATCAGCTCCTGCAGGCTGCATTTCCACTTTGAAAACTGAATGATTAAGTGGTTTCAGTCGGTCCGGTGCTTGAACATCTCCACTGCTCGTTTGCTTCAGGTGTCTGAGAACAGGGTTGGAATCGGGGGCAGGACTGTGTTCCCAGGTGGCTGGGGAGCCTCCTTGCGTTCGCCCCGACTTGACAAAGCGTGAAACCAACCCTGAAAGGGGGTGTGGGCCGTGCCGTGTTCCTCCTGTGGTATAGGATGAAAGCGGGCTTTGGACGAGGGACCCTGCTGTCCCCCGCTGACGTCTTTTCCTCCCCTCCTCTCGGTTCGCTCTTGCCAGAAGCATTGCTTGTCGTGTTGTGAGACAGACTTTGGTATCGGAGGGGAAGTTAGAGATAACCACTGGGCTTTGGCCTTTGGGGCTGGTAGCTTAAGCAGAGTGCTGTCATCAGAGTTTAGGGGAGTTGCCATGGCAGTCCCCTGGTTTGGACTCTGAGGTTCTGCTGCAGGAAGCATGAGTTTGAAGCCTGGTCAGGGAACTAAGGTCCTGCATGCCACCTGTGGCCAAAAATAAATAAAAATGGGGATGGGGATGGGGAGCAGAGAGTTTGGACCCCCGAGTGGTGATGCAGCAGGGTATTTGGGAGGCTGGGAGGCGGCCATTGGTTCCAGAGTGGATGTAGTACTGGGGGCCCAGGAGGGTTAGTGAAAGTGAGCCAGACACGGGCTGCAGGTGTGAGTAGAGGGGACCCCAGCCCAACACAGCCAAGAGGCAAAAAAGGACCATTTCTCTGGGGAGAAAGGACAGACGCTTCTTGGTCGGTGGCCTGTGATGTTTTGGCAAAAGCTAATAATGTGCAGAGGCTTGCAAGGTGGCTCAGTGGTAAAGAATTCACCTGCCAGTGAAGGAGACAGGGGTGTGATCCCTGGGTCGGGAAGACCCCCTCTGGAGAAGGAAATGGCAGCTCACTCTAGTGTTCTTGCCTGGAGAATTCGAGGGACTCAGGAGCCTGGTGGGCTGCTGTCTGTGGGGTCACACAGAGTTGGACACGACTGAAGTGACTTAGCACACACGCACGGTGTCCAGAGCAAGGTGACAGTGGTTAGTTTTGCCTGGTCAGTGGTGGGACTGGACTGAACACAGGGCCTCCACTCGGCCTGATGGCCAGCCTCTCTCCTGTTGCTGTTGGGAGATCTTTAATTTGGGGGCCACGTTGCACGGCAGTGGCGTGGCTTGCAGGGTCCGGTTCCCTGATCAGGGGTTGAACCCGTGCCTTTTGCACTGGAAGCACGGGGTCTTCACCACTGGACCACCAGGGGAGTTCCCACAAGCACGGGGTCTTCACCGCTGGACCGCCGGGGGAGTTCCCGCAAGACATTCTGTGGGAGGCAGGAGGCTGCTGGCGTCCTGGCATGGCAGATGCATCTTCACAGGGCAGGAAGTGGAAAGGGCGTTTCAGAGCTGTCCCGTCTCCTGTTGGTGTGCCACTGAGGGTTGGCCTGCGTGTGGCAGGCACTTTATCCTTTCTCACGCGGAGGTTCCCAGTTGGAACCTATAGCTTCTGTCCCTCAGGGTATGTACTGCACAGTATCTGGGGACATTGCAGATGTTATTGGGGCGGTGGTGGGGGTGGGGCATGCTGCTGACATCCAGTGGGCAGAGACTAGGAATGGCGATCGTAGACATCCTCCAGGTAAGGGACAGCCCTGCCACCGAGGAATATCCAGCCCTGAACACCACTGTACCGGGGAAGAAACGTGCTGAGGTATCCCAGTGTTCAGCTAGCCCATCCATATTTTATTTTATTATTTTTTTTAAAAATGTTTATTTCTTTGGCTGCACCTGAGTGTTAGTTGCAGGGCACATGGGATCTTTGATCTTAGTTGTGAGATGTGGGACCTAGTTCCCTGACTGGGGATCAAAGCCGGGGCCCCCTGCATTGAGAGCTTGGAGTCTTCGCCACTGGGCCACCAGGGAAGTCTGTATCCCAGGTTTTTTTTTTCTTGTTGTTGTTGGCTGGACATTTGGCTTATTTCTGTGTTTTAGCTGGTGGTCCTGGTATCGTCATTTGTACATAGGTCTTTTATTGAACAAACAGGAGACTTGAAGGTTTTTCCACCTGTTTTTTTACATGGGTCTTTTGATGAACACACAAGAGACTTGAAGGTTTTTCCACCTGTTTTCCCAACTGCAATTTTTTTCCCAATAGCAATTTTTGCATCTGCCCCATGGACAGAGGAGCCTGGTGGGCTACAGTCCATGGGGCTGGCAAAGAGTCAGACATGACTGAGCAACTAACAGAACAACAATAAACTGTGTATGAGAGTTGCTGGTGTTACAAGAAGCCCAGGTTTCCATCAGTAGGTGAAAGGATAAAGAGAACATGGCGTCTACATATGATAGAATAATAGCGTTAGAAAACAGATGCTCCACGTGGTCTGTGGTCATGTGCATGAACCTCAAGTGCTATAACCAGACCCAGAGGACAGTCCCATGGGTCTCCACTTGCACACGGCATCCACAGGAGTTGGGTTCTGGAAACAGAAAGGCAGAACGGCTGTTGCCAGGAACTGGGAGAAACGCTTGATGAATCCAGTGCTGGTTTTGCAAGGTGAATTCCTAGGGCTCATCACGTAATTATAAAGAATGCTGCTGAACGGTACACTTAGAAACAGGTGACACATCTTATTAAATAACAGTGTCAGTAATTCTGTCTATGACTGTGGCATGCCCTGTTAGCTGTTTAGATAACTTCTTCCAAAGCAGTGTTTTGTAGTTTTCAGGGTTCAAGCTTTCCCCTCTTTTTAATCAAATTTGGGCTTACCTTGTGGCTCAGCTGGTAAAGAATCCGCCTGCATGGTGGAAGACCTGGGTTCGATCCCTGGGTTGGGAAGATTCCCCTGGAGAAGGGAAAGGCTACCCACTCCAGTATTCTGGCCTAGAGAATTTTCCACAGAGTGTATATTCCATGGGATCGCAAAAAGTTGGACACAACCAAGCGACTTTAACTCTTAGCAAATTTATCACTGGAATGTCTGTGCCCCTTCAAACTATTGTAAGTGAAATTGTTTTCTTCATTTTATTTTTGGGTTGTTTGTTCATAGTGTATAGAAAGTAAATAAGTTTCTGTATATTGAAAAAAATGGTGACAATAAATTTTGTGTGGGGTGGGTTAAAGCACAATTTTAAAAATCTTGTTCACTCACTAAGTCGTGTCCAACTCTTTGCAACCTCGTGGACAAGGACAGAAGGTGAAAGTGATGCAGAAGTGCCCAGTGGCCTCCAGTTTCTCTAAACCCCCGCCCCCCCCAATCACTGTCTATCTTCAGGAGAGGCCCAGCTTCCCTGTCCTTTACCATCTCTTGGAGCTTGCTCAAACTCATGTCCATGGAGTAGGTGATATCATCCAACAATCTCATCCTCTGTTATCCCCTTCTCCTCTTGCCTTCAATCTTTCCCAGCATCAGGATCTTTTCCAATGAATCAGCTCTTCACATCAGGTGATTCTTTTGAACTCTGTTGTTGGAGAAGACTCTTGAGAATCCCTTGGACTGCAAGGGGATCCATCCAGTTCATCCTAAAGGAAATTAGC
>SJYF01000349.1:133469-144602 GCA_006410515.1 Procapra przewalskii
CCTCCATCCCCTCCCCCGCCGCCTCTCCCGCTCCGCCGCGACAGCTTTGCTGCCACCAGGAGTCACGAGCAGACCCAGGGCCCCACGTTCTCAGCAGGCACAACCCCAGCGCAGCCCTTGCTGGGCCTGAGCCGCGTGCAGCCCCACGGTGGCGACTGGAAGAGGCCCGAACCCGCTGATCAGCCGTTGAGGCCGGCGCGCGGGGGCGACGGCCAGAGAGCCGTGAGCTCGGGGTGCACTCCAGGGGCGCATGTGGACTGTGGGTGGCCGGCCTGCGACAGCGGGGCCCGGGCCCTCCTGGGGGGCCCCAGCCGGCTGCAGGCTTCTCTCTCGAGCACCGACGTGCGGCGC
This sequence comes from Procapra przewalskii, assembly GCA_006410515.1. Taxonomy (NCBI): domain Eukaryota; kingdom Metazoa; phylum Chordata; class Mammalia; order Artiodactyla; family Bovidae; genus Procapra; species Procapra przewalskii. The sequence goes on from SJYF01000349.1 coordinate 133,821, forward strand.
CCGCAGCCCTCGCCTACGTGCCAACACCCGGGCCACTCGAGCGACGAGTGCCCCTTCTTCCGCGAGGGCCCCAGGGCTGCCACGTGGCTCGGGGAGTCCCTCCCCGCAGACTGCCTCACGGACAACAGCCCTGCTCCCATTGTCGTCGGAGGGCCGCGCGCTGCAGACCAGAGGGGCGACTGCGGTGCACAGAGCCGCTACTACTGCGTGATGTCCAGACCCGGTCCCCAGTGGGGTGCCCCGACCCCTCAGCCCTGCTGCTACCCAGCCCTGCTGGAGGGTGCCCCGGGCGCACGGCAGAGAGGTGGGGTGGAGCCGGTGGACAGGGCACCCGAGGACCCACCGGGGGCCGGCCTCCTGGACAAAGGTGGCAGGAAGAGGGTGGCGGGCAACTTGGATGATGGGGGTGGCGGTATCTGCCCCCTGCAGACGCCCATGCTGCACTTGCTGAGCCGGGAAAGGGCGTGCCCGCCCGAGACCGGCCACGAGGACATGGCTCCAGCGCTGCCCGAGGCCCCGGCAGGCAAGCCCCTCCGGAGGAGCGACCGGTTCGCCACCACCCTGAGGAACGAGATCCAGCAGCGGCGAGCCAGGCTGCAGAAGAGCCGGAGCACGGCCACTTTGGCCAGCTCGGCGGAGGAGGAGGGGGAGGCGGAAGACGACGTGGAGACTGAGGCGCGCGGCTCCAGGGCTCAGCCAGTGGGCGCCCCAGAGACCACCGTACCCGGCGGCACCTATAAGGACCACCTGAAGGAGGCGCAGGCCCGCGTCCTGAGGGCCACGTCGTTCCGCCGCCGCGACCTGGAGCCCAGCCTGGCGGACCCGGAGCCGGCCCCCCGCGTCTGGGAGGGGGCCCCGGGTGCCAGGCCGCCCTTGAGTACCGCCGGCAGCGGCAGTGGCAGCGGCAGCGGCAGCGCGCGCATCGGGAGCCGGAGGCGCTTCACCGCCGAGCAGAAACTGAAGTCCTACTCGGAGCCCGAGAAGATGAACGAGGTGGGGCTGACGCGGGATCAGCGTCCCGTACCCCACGACGAGACGGTGCGCACCTTTGCCGACAGGTGGAAGTTTTTTGAGGAAACCAGCAAGCCCGTGGGCCCCCAGCCCGGGCTGAGGCCGGCGCCCTGTGGCTTCCCCAGGGAGAAGCCGGAGATGCTGTGGACAGCGGGCCCTGGAAAAGACGGAAAGGCGGGGAGACCCATCCCGCCAGAGCGGCTCGGCACTTTCGCAGAGTATCAAGCCACCTGGAGGGAAGAGAGGAAAGTCCCGGAAGCCAGGGGTGGCGGGAGGTACCACTCTGCCGACAACATCCTCGACGTGGGTGTGGACCAGGAGGAGAGCCCGCAGTACGTCCACGAAAGGTCCCGGTCTTCGCCTTCCACGGACCTCTACAAGCAGGTAAGCATCGTTCAGGGGACCAGACGCAACCCCACCTGACCCCAAGGCACAAATGGGACACCCACGGAATAGCATGGCCTGGTGTCGCGGTGCCTTGTGTCCTGATGTCCCAGCGTTTCTGTGCACCAGGCTCAGCCAGTGTAACAGCTCCTGCGAGTGGTACCTGGGGGCCAGGTCCACACATTCATGACAATTGCAGGTTTCCTGGTTTCCCCCGTATCTAGAGTTCCCAGCCTCATCTCTAGCTGAAGCTGTCTTCCCTCTTGATCAGCTTGCCGTTGATACAAAGGGAAGAAATTGGGGGAAACAATAGAATATGGTTAAATTGTCCTCTGAAATGAGAAGGGGTGCTTTATGTCCACCCTTAACACAACACATGTTAGACGCTTTTCAAATACTGATGTCAGTTCATACTTTTACTGTTCTCATTTGGTTTTTAATTTATGGGGTCTGATATTTTAAAATACTGCTCTGGGGCAAGTGTACCTGAAAGTGCAGTGCTTTAAACTATTGCAGTTTCCTTAGGTGTGTTGATGGTGAAAGCTGATGTTTCGCTTTCTAGAAAACCCTCCGTGCTTGTGTTCATACTTCATGGTTCACAGTCAGTCTCCCTCTCTCTGCCTTTTCCGCTCCTTCCATCTGCAAGGGTGTATTTCAAAGGAAAGATTTCCTGCGGCATCTGATGGAGCTTTTGTAAACGATAGAACCAGCGATCACTTTGTTACACACTTATGAACGTGTGTGTGCATGTGTGTGAAGAGAGGTGCTGGTTTCTGTGTGGCCCCTGGTACAGAAAGGCCTGTGGACACCTAGGGCATTTTGGGGGCAAGATGGTGCCCTGTGCCACGTGACCTTTGAGAATTCCATGTTCTCGAGGTCAAGACACCAGGCTGCCAGACTCCAGGTCCCAGGGCTTGAGCTTTGACTGCGATGAGCCGTGTGACCAGCAGCTTTTTGATTTGACTGGGTGGGGTTGGGGTCCACCATGTTACAGAGCTTTCCAGCCCTCACATCAGAGTCCTGCTTCCTCCTGGGGAGCCCAAAGGGACTGCAGTCTTCTTGAGTCATTTTGACAAGGGCCGGGCTGACCACAGGCTACGTCACCCAGTTCGTGAGTGCTGGCTCAGGGGCACACTCACAATGAAGTGCTTCGTGATCACAGAGGTTCTTGGCGGGGAGGCCACTTGATGACTGGATGTTCTGTTGTGCCGCCCTTGGCAGGATGCCTCCATCGAACTTCGATGGCACGCGTGGGACCTGGAGGAGCACACAGAGCTTTCTTTGGCGTCACCGGCCAAGGACAGAGGCCCCACCCCAAGGTAGGAGAATCTTGCACTTGGGGTCACTGAAGAGGCATCTTGTGAGGGCAGGTGGGCTGCTTTACTGGGGGTGAGAACTTGGATAACGTGGTCAGCTGTGTGATTTTGGCCAGACCTGAAGTGGCTGGTCACCAGTTGGGGTTGCCCGAGGCCCGTCACCACTGCCACTGGGACCAGCAAACCCAGGGCAGAGACATTGTGAATGCCCTTCTTACGGCAGTTTTTTTGGTTCATCAGACAGCTGCTGTGTTTTGGATGTAGTCAAGTTCTTTCTGATGAGAGAGAAACCACTGTGATGGGCTTGAATGAAATGCTTTACGTAGAACAGCAAAGTGAGGGGACCCTATAACTACTAGGGCGCAGCTGGTTTGCTGGCTGGGGAGGCCAAGTTGCCTGGAAGGATTGTTAATGAAAGGAAGGGGGTTATGCCTACTTTCATTTTGAGCTTTAAAAATAGAAATCGACTCATTCAGCTCCTCCAGAGTAGGTCAGAGCGTGAAAAAATGGGCTGGCCGCAGTGTTAACATGATTACATGCCCACATTCTAAAATGGGTCCAGAGTAGCCGTCTTCCTGCAGTGAGGGTGGAGTTGAGGTGAAATACACACCACTGTGTGGACCCTCATCCCTGAGGATCGCAGGAGAGGGCATTGCAGGTCACTGCAGGAGCTAGGCTTTAACCTTATTTGCAAAATGGCTGACAAAAGGGTCTTCTCTGGTGGCCTAGTGGGTAGGACACGGAGCTCGCAGTTTAGGGGACCTGGGTTTCATCCCTGGTCAGAGAACTACATCCCGTGTGCCGCAGTTGAAGACGTGGCACAGCCAAATAAATACATATTAAAAAAAAAAAACACTGATGGAGAAATGGAAGCCGATTTGTGCACTGTAGGGTTGCTGAGTGCAGATCTTTCTGTGCCTTGAGGATCTCTGGGGGTTGATAAGCTGCTCGGATTAAAACATCAACCTCAGAATTGAAGGTTGTGTCACAGAAACGAATGTTGACTCTTGCCAGCCTTGTGTGCCAGGGTCTTATTTCATTTGGCTCTAAAACTGGCTGCTGGCAGCATCGCACAGGGTACGGTGGCTCGCAGGGGGCAGGCATGGTGGTCTGCGTGTGCTGCTGTGGGGCGCAGCTGCCGTGAGGCACACACCGGCAGAAGTGAGCTGCAGGGTTGGGGCTTTGTGACCCTGTGTTCTGAGCGGATCACGTGCTGAGTGCCAGCTGTCATCTTGATCAGAGCGGCTCCTCGCCCCGCTGCAGTCCTGAGCGTGCCGCATTGTGGGGAGGCGGGGGGGCTGCTGTGGGCAACCCTGCGCATTGGGAGGGCTTTGTTCCTGCCCAGCGTTGGCCTCGGGCCTTTAAACTGCAGAGCTCTCGCTGCTGCACTGGTTGGACTTCAGCTCCTCTGCTGTTCAGGGTTGTAATAAATGGCTTCTCTGTACATAACGTGTGTGTGTGTGTGTGTGTGTGTGTGTGTGTGTGTGTGTGTGTGTGTGTGTGTGTGTGTGTGTGTGAATGGCACGGTCAGCAGCGAAGGGGTGAAGAGGACAAGGGTGGGTGGGAGGAGATGGCGGTGGCAGGGAGAGAAGGAATCATGTGCTGTGTACATCACAGTCTTGGCTTCTGGCAGGCCATGTGGGTAACCACTCCGAGGGAGTGACTTCCAGAAGCTTTCCCGCTTTTGCGCGACCAGCCTAGCAATTTTCAGAGTCATCCTGTGGGTTTTTAAAGAGCGGCGAGACTCAAGTAAAATTCTAGAACGGGAATGTCGAGAAGGTGTGGTCAGCTGCTTTTGGAGAATGTTTTATTTTCTGAAGTAACTGGCCAAGGAGAGTGCCCTCGAAACATTTAAAGTTGAAAATAAAATACATGAAAATGCAGGCAGGGGACTGTCCTTTGAGATCTATAATGCAAAGATTTAAAGATGCCCAGTGTTTTGCCTAAATTAATGTAAAACAGTCTGTATAAGGGCTTCCCTGGTGGCGGTAAAGAATCTGCCTGCAATGCGGGAGACCCAGGTTCAGTCCCTGGGTTGGGAAGATCCCCTAAGGACGTGGCTACCCGCTCCAGTATTCTTGCCTGGACAGTCCCATGGACAGAGGAGCCTGGCAGGCTATATGGTCTCAGAGAGTTGGACAGGGCTGAGCAACTAATGCCCTCTAATTGCTGATCTGTTAACCAGAACATAATAATGAAAACTGGTTTTTGTTGTATTTATTAGGGTACCAGAAGAGTATCAGGATAATTATTCATGTAAATCAAATTGAGAACTTAAAAAGAAACTTTATCTTAAATTGGAGTATAGCCAATTGGGCTTCCCTGGTGGTCAGATGGTAAAGTGCCTGTCTGCAATGCAGGAGACCCGGATTCAATCTCTGGGTCAGGAAGATCCCCTGGAGAAAGAAATGGCAACCCACTCCAGTATTCTGGCCTGGAAAATCCCATGGACAGAGGAGCCTGGTGGGCTACAGTCCAGGGGGTTGCAAAGAGTCACACACGACTGAGCGACTTCACTTTCACTGTAGCCAGTTAACAATGTGATAGTTTCAGGTGAACAGCGGAGAGACTCAGCCCTACATATTCAGGTATCCATTCTCCCCCCAACTCTCCAAATTGAGAACATTTTTCTGAGGTTCAAAATTCTGGTTCTGGATCAAGTAGGACAGACGTTCCACCCCCACAGGGACTCCCAGCGAAGGAGGGAAGGAAAGACATCCATGCTTACAACTGGGGTGATGATGCATAGCTGTCAGTTTTTTAAATGTTACGTGGTCGGACAGGACTGAGCAACTAACACCCTCTAATTGCTGATCTGTTAACCAGAACATGAGTGGAGGGTGGGACTCAGCTCCTTTTGGATCATGGCAAAAAATGATTCTCTGTTGGCAGAATCCCGCTGCCGAACTTGTATTGACGATTTTAGTTGGCCTGGCAGTACGTGAAGCAGCAGGCTCTCCTTGCTTTTTGGAGTGAAGATGTCAGCATGTCAAATTTGGTACCACAAACGTGTTGCCCGCTAAAGAAAGAAAGTGAAGTTGCTCATTCGTGTCTGACCCTTTGCAACCCCATGGACCTGTAGCCTGACAGGCTCCTCCATCCAGGGGATTCTCCAGGCAAGAATGCTGGAGTGGGTTGCCATTCCCTTCTCCAGGGGAATCTTCCTGACCCAGGGATCGAACCCTGGTCTCCCACACTGCAGGCAGATTCTCTACCATCTGAGCCACCAGGGAAGCCTGATGTGTCCAACTCTTTGTGACCCCATGGACTGTAGCCCACCAGGCTCCTCTGTCCATGGGATTCTCCAGGCAAGAATACTGGAGTGGGTTGCCATGTCCTCCTCCAGGGGATCTTCCTGACGCTGGGATCGAACTTGTGTGTCTCCTGCGTTGGCAGGCGGATTCTTTTTACTACGGAGTCACCAACAACAACCAAAGCAAGATTATGGAGTGAGTGACTGAGTGAGTGAAAGTCGCTCAGTCGTGTCTGACTCTTCATCTCCATGGACTATACAGTCCATGGAATTCTCCAGGCCAGAATACTGGAGTGGGTAGCCTGTCCCTACTCCAGGGGATCTTCCCAACCCAGGAATTGAACTGGGGTCTCCCGCATTGCAGGCGAATTCTTTACCAGCTGAGCCACCAGGGAAGCCCAGTTACGGACTAGACTGGACATAAGCAGCACCCTTCAGGTGTCTGTATCTCTCATCACTCCCCCATCTAGTTGCAGTGACACAAACTCACGGCTCCCACTGATTGTACATTAGGTTGAGTGGTAGAGATATTACCTTATATATCACAAGGAAATTTTACGGTACAAGTATTTCCTTTATTTATCACATGGGATAAGTAAAGAAAGTGCACCATACATGCCATCTGCTTGAACCATCCGGAAACCCTCTGCAGCCCCCAACCCCCCACCCCCACCTCTTGGTAGGTGGAAACATTGTAGAAGATTCTGTTCTGGGAGTTTGTGCAGAGCGTTCCTTTGGGGTGGAGCCGGGCTGTGGCCTCTGTTAGATTCCTGCCCCTAGCCTCTTCCTGGCTACCTCCGCCCCCAGCCAGGAGGAGTTGCTGCTAGGCAACCGGCTCTGACCTGCAGGCTTGTATTTTGTTGGGACAAGTGGGAGAAGAAGGGGGGGTCGGGGTGGAGACTTAAGAATGGATCCTTAAGCCCAGTAACAGCCAGAAGGTGGAATGTGCTTTACATTGGTGGAGCATGATTTACGCTCTTTAGGGAAAAGCATGTTTTCATAATAAATCCATCAACACACTTAAACCCAGCTGAGTGTCCCCTCCCTGTCCAGCTTCCCCCGAGAGGTGGCTTGGTGTCAGAGCCCGATGCCAAGTCTGACTTCTTTTTTTTATTAATCAATTTTTATTGGAGTATAGTTCTTTACAGTGTTGTATTAGTTTCTGCTGTTAAGCAAAATGAATCAGCTGTGTGTATAGGTGCAGATAGATATATATGCTGTCTTTGAAAAAGTTCTTCCCATTTAGATCTCCACAGAGCAGGGAGTTCCCTATGCTATAGAATAGGTTCTTACTAGTTAAATATTTTATACATAGTATCAATAGTGTATGGGTGCCCCTGGTGGCTGAGATGGTACAGAATCTGCCTGCAACTTGGGAGACACGAGTTCAATCCCTGGGTCAGGAAGGTCCACTGGAGAAGGGAATGGCAACCCACTGCAGTATTCTTGCCTGGAGAATCCCATGGACAGAGGGGCCTGGTGGGCTACAGTCCTTGGGGTTGCAATGAGATGCACCTGAACAGCTAACGCTTTCACTATTTTTTTCCCCACTTTCTTCATCAGTGGTGTGTATTTGTCAGTCTCCCAGTTCCCCCCAGCCACCCTTTTCCCCTCGGTGTTTATACGTCCGTTCCACACACAGGACTGACCTTGTGTGCACTCACGGCTGCTCATGAGAAGGTTTCATAATCGGAGAGTGTTCCACCCTCATGTGCTGTTCGCTTTTCTGGCCTGAGTAAGGCCTCACAGTGAGGTAAGGCGGCAGCTGAAGTTTTGCCTTCTGAACCGCCATGCCGGATAATTAGGAAGTCACGCTGGGATGATCACAAGATGAAGGCCAAGCTTGAAATTTCCAGGGCGGAGTCCAGCTTCCTTCCGGTGGTTCAGCATCTCCTGTGCAGGGAGCCTTGCTGACCGACCTCCGTGCTCCCAGAGATGAGGGCAGCGGCCGTGGGAAGGTCCTGGGCTCAGCGTCTGGTGCTGGTTTTAACGTCTTTATTTGTCACTACATTCTCTTCCTCGTGTTTATAGCCATGCGACTTCCAGAAATGCAGAGCCAGGCTGAGGGACGGGCAGGTTTGCTTGCTGCCTGGCTTTGTCTTGTGACTCCCTGTTATTCAGAAGGGAGCATTGTAAGGGCAGTGGTCAGAGGGCTCTAGGGCTTAATTCTTCACCCTCCACTTCGAGAATGTTCTCATGACCCCGAAGGGATTGGTTCATCCATCACCACCATCCACTTCCAGAACATTCTTACCACCCCAAACGGCCTACTTCATCCATCACCACCATCCACTTCTAGAACAGTCTCACCACCCAGACAGGATTAGTTCATCCATTACCACCATCCACTTCTAGAACATTCTCATTACCCCAAAGGGATTAGTTCATCCATCATCACCATCCACTTCCAGAACATTCTTACTGCCCCAAAAGGCCTACTTCATCTGTTACCACCGTCCACTTCTAGAACATTCTCACCACCCCAAAGGGATTAGTTCATCCATCACCACCATCCACTTCCAGAACATTCTCATCACCCCAAAGGGAAAGCTTGTACCCATTGAGAAATCTTAGAATTATTACCAGGATGTTCTGGACAGCGTGCACAGTCACGCCTTGTGTGTGTTTTGGTCACATTGTTGGAGGTGATGAGCTGGACATCCCCAGCAGGGACAAAAGGTTGAGTCCAGGCTCACGCAAGAACCCAGCTGTCTCTGCACACAAGGGGTGAGCCCTCAGGGTGCCCTGCCAGCAGAGCTGTAGCTCCTGTCTTGCAGAGGGGAGCAGTGAGTCCTTATGTGGCAAGTGGAAAGCCACGGTAACTGCACCTACAAGAAGTGGGGTGTCTGGGGCCACGAGAGGAACACTTCATTTCCAGCAAAGCTATTATATAAACGTTGGCTGCTCTCATGTCACTTGCATATCTGTTTCACGTTTTATGGCTTCTCTGGTGGCTCAGATAGTATAGCTTCTGCCTGCAGTGCAGGAGACCGAGGTTTGATCCCTGGGATGGGAAGAGCCCCTGCAGAAGGGAATGGCTACCCACTCCAGTATCCTTGCCTGGACAGTCCCATGTACAGAGGATGCTGGCGGTCAGCAGTGCGTGGGGTCACAGAGTCAGACACGACTAAATAACTTAACACTTTGTGTTTTACGTCTAAGAGCTATAAAAACGAGGAAACTAGACGTATTTAACAGTATCATTAAAAGCCTCTCCTTGCATGATTCTGTGTGTAGATGCTGCCCAGAACAGGCAGATCCGTGGAGACGCAGGGGAGGTGGGTGAGGGTTGGGAGGATGGCCGTCTGTCCCAGTGGTGTGGAGCTTCTGTGTGGGTGACGGAAACGTTGTTGAATGAGATAGTGGTGATGCTGCCCAACTCTGTGAATTTACTAAAAGCTGCTAAACCGGACACCACCAGAGGGTGAATTTTTGGGTATATGAGCTTCATCTCAGTTTTTCAAATCACTTCAATGCTGGAAATCCACACACAAAAATTTAAATTTAATATAAAATGATGCTTTGTGGGAACAGATTTGTGGTTAGAGAGGGGGTCGACATGGGGAAGGAAAGGATTAGGAGTTTGGGGTTAGAAGATGCAAAGTATTCTATGCAGGATGGATAAACAAGGTCCTGTTGGAGAGCAGGTAAAGAAAGCTGAGCACCGAAGAATTGATGCTTTTGAACTGTGGTGCTGGAGAAGACTCTTTGAGAGAGTCCCTTGGACTGCAAGGGGATCCAACCAGTCCATCCTAAAGGAGGTCAGTCCTCAATGTTCATTAGAAGGACTGAGGCTGATGCTGAAGCTCCAATCCTTTGGCCACCTGATGTGAAGAACTGAGTCACTGGAAAAGATTCTGATGCTGGGAGAGATTGAAGGCAGGAGGAGAAGGGGACGAGAGGGATGAGATGGTTGGATGACATCACTGACTCGATGAACATGAGTGTGAGCAAGCTCTGGGAGTTGGTGATGGACAGGGAGGCCGGGCGTGCTGCAGTCCATGGGGTCGCAGAGTCAGACACGACTGAGCGACTGAACTGAACTGACTGTAGAGCGCAGGGAGCTATATTCAATATCCTGTGGTAAACCATCATGGCAAAGAATATGAAAGAATGTATTTATATGTATAGTTGAATCATTTTGCTGTACAGCAGAAATTAACACAGCATGGTAAATCAGCTGCCCTTGAATACAGTTTTAAAAGAAAGACTGCAATAAAAATGCTATTTTTCACTCATTAAATTGTCACACGTCTAACCCAGCTGAGACCATGTGTTCTGTGTAGATCAATAGAATTTCTACATATTGATCGTGAGCATGTAAATTAGTTACACCCACTTTGGTATAAAATTTCTGTTGGGAGGTTGGAAACAAAATAAAGAAACAAGGTCCTATGTGACTCCAGTCTGAGAGTCTTGGCTCTAGCTCACAGGTCAACAAGTTTTGCAAAGGATCAGACCGGTAAACACTTTGGCCCTCGGGGAACTCAGTGTTCCCAGCATGCAGACAGCTCTGCCATTGTGACCTGGGAGCAGGCATGGATGGTCCCTGAAGGGTTGGGTGTGGCTATGCTGCCTTAAAGGCCAGACTGAGACGACGTGCCAGCCCTGGGACTTGGCCAGGGGGCTAAAGGATGGGGATGGGGGAGAATGCTTCCCGGACGGGAGGTGGGGCTTGTGTGGTCCTCTGTCCAGATGTTTCTGATGTTGTTCTCTGCAATGTTGATAGCCACGCCTCTCATCATTTTCATCTTACTGGTCTCTGGCTTGGTTAACGTGGCTGTGGCCTGTTCACAGCAAGGAAGTGTAATAAGACAG
>SJYF01000349.1:199055-213379 GCA_006410515.1 Procapra przewalskii
CCCTGAGCTCTCTGCCCCCACCCCTCCTCCTCCCTACCAAGCATCACCCTCGTGAGGCCTCGTGGCGTTCCGAGCTGCCCTCACGGAGCCTGGCGCCTTTTCTGCCAGCGCGCGGCGGGGGCTGCGGGGAGGCCCAGGGCACATGACGCCCCCTCCCCGCGGCCCCCGCGCCAAGCACATGACTCAGGCCGGCCAGCAGACCCGAGCCGCGCGCTCCCCCAGCACGACACATGGCCTCTCCGCGACTGGGCACCTTCTGCTGCCCCACGCGGGACGCCGCCACGCAGCTCGCGCTGGGCTTCCAGCCGCGGGCCTTCCACGCACTGTGCCTGGGCAGCGGCGCGCTCCGCCTGGCGCTCGGCCTCCTGCAGCTGCGGCCCGGGCGCCTGCCGGCGGGCCCCGGAATCGCCTCGGCCTCTCCAGCGACCTCGGCCCGCGGCCCCGCCTCCGTGCGCATCGTGCGCGCCGCCACGGCTTGCGACTTGCTCGGCTGCCTGGGTGAGCAAGCGACCCGCGCGGGCGGGGGGCAGGGGTGGGGAAGCCGTCGGTGTGCGAGTGAGGGCGCCCGGTCCGCGGGTGCCGACCCCTTGGGAGGTGAGGGCGCACGGCCGGGGACCCTTCCGTGCGTGGTTCAGGGCCCGCGCTTACCGCGCGGATGGAGACCTCTCCGCACACAGTTGAGTGCGCGCAGCCTGTGGATGAAGACGTTGGGCCCCTAAGTAGGGGCGCGTCTGTGCGTTTTTTCAGGGCGCGCCTAGGTGCGCGGTTGAGAGCCCGCGGCCCACGGGTGGTCCTCCATGGGAGGTTGACAGGGTGCGGCCCGCCAGTGGGGACCCCTTCGTGGGAGCTTGTGGGCGCACGGCCCGTCGTAGGTGGGGACCACTGCGTGCGCGGTTGAGGGCGCGCAGCTCAAAGGTGGGGATCCTTCCTTGCGCAGTTGAGCGCGCGCGGCCCGCGAGTAGGGCTCCCTCAGTTTGGGGGTGAGGACACCGGCCCCCAAGTAGACACACGTCTTGCGTTTTTTCAGGGCGCGCCTACGTGCGCAGTTGAGAGCCCCGCGGGTGGGCCTCTGTGCGAGGTTGACAGGGTGCAGCCCGCCATTGGGGACTCCTTCGTGGGAGTTGGGGGCTCACGGCCCGTCGTAGGCGGGGACCACTGCCTGCGCGGTTGAGGACGCGCGGCTCTACGGTGAAGACCCCTCCGTGTGAGGGTGAGGACGCCTGGCCCGCGAGTAGGAACCCGTCTGTGCGGTTCCTAGGGCGCACGCACCGCGGGTGCAGATCTCTCCGTGCCCAGTTGAGGGCCCGCGGCCCGCGAGTGGGGATCCTTATGTGTGTGCTTGAAGGCGCGCTGTCCGCTAGTGGGGGCCCCTCCATGTGCAGTTGAGGGTTCACGGCCCGCAGGTGGGGACCACTGTGTGCACAGTTGAAGGCACACGGCCCTGGGTGGGAACCCCTCCATGCCCATTTGAAGGCCCATGGCCCGCGAGTGGGGACCTCTCTGTGCCCAATTTAGAGCGCACGGCCCGCGAGTGGGGACGCCTTTCATGGGAGTTGAGGGTACACAGCCTTGTGGTGAGGACTACCACTCCGTGCGTGGTTGAAAGTGCATGGCCCACGGGTGGGACCCTTGGTGCCCAGTTGAGGGCGCGCATACTGCGGTGGGGATCCTTCCATGCCCAGTTGAGGGCCCAGAAGTGGGGACCCCTCTGGGCACAGTTGAGGGCGCACGGCCCGCGGGTGGGGTCCCCTCCGTGTGCAGTAAGGACGCGCAGCCCATGAGGCCCATTCCATGTGTGTTTGAGGGCGCGCTGCACGCCAGTGGGGACCGCTCCATGTGCAGTTGAGGGCGCATGGACCGCGGGTGGGAACCACTGCATGAGCAGTTGAAGACACACGGCCCAGGGGTCTGCGAGTGGGGACCTCTCTGTGCCCAGATGAGAGCTCGTGGCCCATGGGTGGGCCCTTCATGGGCAAGGAGGGCGCAGAGCCTTGTGGTGAGTACCACTGCATGTGGGGCTGAGGGCACACAGCCCACAGGTGGGGAACTCTTGGTGTGCAGTTGAGGGCGGCCTGCAGCCTTGTGGATTCATCCGTGCCTGGTTGATGGTGTGTGGCCCGTGAGTGGGGACCCTCTCTGTGTGCTTGTGGGCTCACGGCCTGCGAGTGGAGACCACTGCATGCGTGACTGAAGGCACACGGCCCGTGGGTGGGAAGCCTTCCCTGTGCAGCTGAGGACATCGGGCCGCGAGTTAGGACCCGTCTGTGCGTTCGCCAGAGCGCACGAACTACGTGTCAGGATCCCTCCGCCCAGCTGAGGCCCGAGGCAGTCTAGTTGGGGGGGTACGTCCGTGTGTGCTTGAGAGCGCGCTGCTCGCGACTGGGGACGCCTCTGTCTGCGGTTAAGGGCGCACAGCCCTGTGGCGGGGACTACTGCGTGCGCGGTTGGGGACACCTGGCCCGCCAGCAGGGAGCTGTCTGTGCGTTTTTCAGGGCACGCGCACCTCGGGTCAGGGCTCCTCTGTGTGCTGTTGAGGGCGCGCAGCCAGCGAATGGGGACCTCTCCTTACGCAGATGAGGGCATACAGCCCGCGGTGGGAACCCCTCCATGCCCAGTGGAGGCCGCGGGGCCCGAGTGGGGACCCCCTTCTTGGGAGCTGAGGGAACACTTGCCTCGATTGGGGAACCCTTCGTGTGCAGGGAAGGACACCCCTCCTGGGAGCCGTGTGCATGGTTCAGGATGTACGCAAATGGGGACCACTCCTTGCAGCATTGAGCGCGCCTGGTCTCCGGGACTGGGAGACCCTCCGTATGCGGGTGAGGACGCCAGGCCTGCAAGTGGGGGACCCGTCTGTGAGTGGCTGAGGGCGCCCAGCAGTTGGGTAGGGTCCCCTCCGTGCAAGGATGAGGGCACCCCGCCCATGGGTGGGGATCCATCTGTGCGTAGTTGAAGGCATGCGGCCCGCAAGTGGGGAGCCCTATGTATGAGTGGGGATGCCCAAAGGTCGAGTGGTGCGTGTTTTAGGGCCCGTGGCCCGTGAGTGGGGACCCCTACATGTGCAAATGAGGATGCCTGCCCCGGGGAGTGGGTACTGCTTGTGTGTGGTTGAGAGTGCCTGGCCCGTGGGTGGGAGGACTGATCCAGAGACGGCTACCCAGGGACACTACGGGAGGACGAGTGGATTCTGTAATACAGGATGGGTAAATGTTGCTTCCAGGGACTTCTTTTTTCTTTTTCTTTTTTTAAAAAACACTTTGATGTATTTGTTACTGCTCTTCCTAGGGAAGCTTTAGGCAGTGCTGTGAAGGAAAACCCAGAAAATACGACGGTTCCATGATCGTTCCACCAATGAGAGACTAATAGTTAATATTATCAAGCCTGTGCTCACACACATGCAGTTGTTTCCAAACCAGGTTAGCAGGATCAGGAAGAAAACTCCATATATACGATGAAATTTTTATTTCCTTTTTTAAACCTATGTATCTATCTAAGTTTGGGTTTTCTATCACAGGTGTGCAAACTTGTAGTCTCTAGGCTAAATCCAGCTTGCTTTTCTATGTACGGCCCATGAGTTAAGAATGTTTTTACACGTTAAACCATGTTTTAAAAATCTGCGGAGACTTCCCTGGTGGCTCAGACGGTAAAGCATCTGCCTGCAAGGTGGGAGACCCAGGTTCGATCCCTGGGTCGGGAAAATCCCCTGGAGAAGGAAATGGCAACCCACTCCAGTGCTCTTGCCTGGAAAATTCCACAGATAGAGGAACCGTGTGGGGTCGCAAAGAGTCAGACATGACTAAGCAACTTCCCTTTCTCCCTTTCTAAGAGAAGAGTGAAAAAGCTGGCTTAACACTCAAAACTTAGAAATCTATACAACAGGGACTTCCCTGGTGGTCCAGTGACTCAAACTCTGCGCTCCCAATGCAGGAGACCTGGGTTCGATACCTAGTCAGGGAACAAGATCTCACATTGCCGCAACTAAGACCTGGCCCAGCCAAGTAAATAAATACTTTTATGAAAATCTACAGAACGGTATTTCAGACATGTAAGCATTCTGTGAAAGGTGAATGTCAGCATCTGTAAGTGGAGTCTGATGGGGACACAGCCGTGCCCTGCACTTGTGCACTGTTGGGGCAACATCTTCCACCCACCATTCCCCCACGAGGGCAGAAGTGGGTATTGCATAGAGAAAGTGGGGGCCACAGACCCTAAAATATTTTCTCTTTGATCCGTTACAGAAGCTTTGCTGACCCCTGCTTTCAACCCTAGCATGGCACGTTTTACAAACTCTAAGCTCAATAGTGCTAACCTTTTAAACTTTTTATTTTGGACTTTATTAAATATATGCAAATGTAGAGAGACTGTATAATAAGCCCCCTGTTCTCATCACCTAGCCTCCTCTATACTTCATGTACCCCACTCCCCACTGAATTAATTTGAAGCAGATCCCAGAATTTATATCATTACATCCACACAAATCTCAGTATGTAACTGTAGATTTCAGCATATATATATATAATTATAAAGATAATTATATATAACATGTCTATTGTAACATACTGTATACTACATATATGTGTGTGTTAGTCACTCGCTCGTGTCTGACTTTTTGCAGCCCCATGGACTGTAGCCCACCAGGCTCCTCTGTCCATGGGATTCTCCAGGCAATAATGCTGGAGTGGGTTGCCATTCCCTTCTCCAGGGGATCTTCCCAACCCATGAATCAAACCTGGGTCTCCCGCATTGCAGGAGGATTCTTTACTATCTGAGCCACCAGGGAAGCCATATACTGTATGTTACAATATTATTCTATATTATAAGTGAAGTGAAATCGCTCAGTCCAACTCTTTGCAACCCCATGGACTGTAGCCTACCAGGCTCCTCCATCCATGGAATTTTCCAGGCAAGTGTACTGGAGTGCGTTTCCATTTTCTTCTCCAGGGGATCTTCCCAACCCAGGGATCAAACCCAGGTCTCCCGCATCACAGGCAGACACTTTACCCTGTGAGCCATCAGGGAAGCCCAATATGTTATATTAAGTATATATTTAATATAGTATCATAATATAATATGAAATTATATATGTATATGTATGTATATCTCACACTGATATCATTACCACCTAAAAAATAAGGAAAACTGATTCCTTCATGTCACCGCTCCATGTTCAGGCATGTCGTACATGCCAGTTTTCAGCTAGTTCATTCAAATCAGGATCCAAAGAGCGTCCATGTTCTGTGAGTGCTGACGGGTGCTGGCCATGTTGGAATCATCTTCTCTTCAAGGAGAGGCTCTGATAGTATTGGAATGGCTTCCACCTCGTGACCTGAGGGCGTCGCAGCAGCTTCTAGCCCACCTTGACCAGATATCTGGTGGATATGTCCCAGGGGTTGGCTCTCCTGTTCCTCTTGCTGTTTTGTGCTTGGAGATGCTCAAGAATCTTGACTCCAGACACATGTTATGGAACTTGTGGTCACTTTTTCAGACTGGAGTAAGACAGGAAGGAATACATCCCTTTCTGTTAGCGACAAAGCGAGTGTGGTGCAGGATAATTAAATTTTTAAAAATTGGTTTTCTCCCTGATTCTGCTGAAGCATTTGGGGGAAGCGTCTTAATAGTTTCAGTAACTTGAATATCTGGAGATAGAGGTGCAGCCAAACATCTTTTGAGGGGTCAGGAAGTAAGATTGGTACATCCTTTTGCCTTTCAAAGGAAGGTACATGGCACTGTGGGCAAATGAGCAGAAGCAGGAGTCAGGGCAAGGCAGGGGGCGTCTAGACCACCTCGCTGAAAAATAACAAGCACAGATGCCAAGGCATCCCTGGTGGTCCAGTGGTAAAGGACCCGCCTGCCAATGCAGGGGAACTTGGGTTCGATCCCCGGTCCGGGAGGCTCCCGCATACTCCAGAGTCTGTGAGCCACAATTGCTAGGCCTATGCTGTAGAGACTGGGGTCCACAACTTCTGAAGCCCACGATCCACCTAGAGCCTGCTCTCCACAGCAAGAGATACCACGGTGATGAGAAGTCCACGTACCACAATGAAAAGTAGCCCCCACTCTCTGAAACTAGAGAAAGCCTGCGAAGACGAAGTACAGCCAAATTAAAGACAGAAAGAAATACAGATGCCTATCGCACGGAGAGCGGTTTTCCCCACCCCAGGATTTTTTTACATCTTTTTTTTTTCCCTGGACAAATTGCACAGCTTGTGGGATCCCAGTTCCCTGACCAGGTATTGAACCTGGGCCATGGGAGTTGAAACCACTGAATCCTAACCACTAGACCACCAGGGAAGTCCCGCCCCAGTTTTACTGAGACTTCACGGACATACAGCACTGGGAAACGTTTGGATATCCAGGACAATGACTCACATTTACTACAAAATGTTTCCTAAACACCCATCACCTCATATACATGCAAAAGTATATATATATATGGTGTTTACTGAGCTCAAAGCAGATCTCTATAGGGAAAACAACAAAGCACTATTTGAAACAAAACATTATTTTTGTTATTTGCGCTTAAGAATGAGAAGCGACATCTTTAGGATTTTAGTGTCCATAATTCCCTTTGGTGCTGTAGGACACAGTGTATATTTGGTTGCCTGTTTTGAAGTATATGTTTGTATGCCAACTGTACACATTATGCTAGTATCCAGATGTGGACTGTTCATTTCCCCTTGAGCGTTCTGCGTTATACAGTGTACACTCAAACAGATGTTATCACAGAGCTCACAGCCCTCGAGTGTGGACACTGATTATAGGTGAATTAGATATCTGGATCTAAGAGCAGGAAAACTCACAAATCATTAATGTCAGAAGTAGATGACCAAGAGCTAACTTGTGAAAATCTTCAATTTTTATTTGAAAAAGAACGGAAGAACGCTCTTCCACAACTTCAGAATAAGCTTTTTCGGGACTTCCCTGGTGGTCCAGTGGTTGAGAATCCACCCTGCAATGCAGGGCACATGAGTCCATCCCTGTCGGGAAAGATCCCACATGGCATGGAGCGACTAAGCACATGCCCCACAACTACTGAGCCCACGAGCCACGACTGCTGAGCCCAGGTCATGAAACTACTGGAGCCCAGGTGCCCTGGAGCTGGTTCTCCACAACAAGGGAAGCCACAGAGACGAGAAGCCCAAGAGTAGTGGCCCTGCTCGCTGCACCTGGAGAAAGTCCTGTTAGCAGCAAGAAAGACCAATCAATGAAATAAATCAATACATCCTTTTTTAAAAAAATTAAAAAGAAAGAATGTGCTTTTTTTCAGTCCTTTTTTTTTTTTTCCACACGAGGACTAGTTAAGCCAGACACTAAAAATCCAGCCAAGAAACACACAGTGTTACTCACACAGTTGCTTCTTAGAGGCAAATAAACAAGCGAAATAAGGAACATGACTGTCGCTGATGTCAGTGGAAGTGGAAATCAAATCTTCTGAGTCTTTTTTTTTTTCCCCTCTCTCTCACGCACCCATCAACATGCTTATCTTTCATCTCGGCCTCCCTCACATCTTTCTCTCTCCCTCCCTATCTTCTCCATCCATCCTTTCATCTGCCCACGTGTCCATTTGTCCATCCATCATTTTTACAGTCACCAGGTCCCCTTTAGGTCTGAATCGGGAGCAGATACAAAGAAAGCGTTATCACCTGGTTGTCCCTTAGGTATCGCGGTCCGATCTGCAGTGTGGTTAGGGTTTCCGAGATTCGTGGATGACATCTCCGCCGTGAACAGCACAGATGTGTGGCCAGCCGTCTTCTGTGTGGGGACTGCAGTAAGTGTGGCTCCCCTGGTCCCCCTCCCCACCCCTTCACTCCCCTCTGTTACACTGAGTCCTCAAAGTATGGTCCTGACCCTCCCACCAACCCAGTGCAGTTTTTAGAAAAGCTCAGAGACCCCCACCCTTATCCCACTGACCAGGGACCCTGAGGGGGGAGGGCCTGTTTGTGATTTAACAAACCCTCCAGGGGTCTCTGGAGCTTCCCAGGTGGCTCACAGGTGAAGAACCCGCCTGCTAATGCAGGAGATGCGGGTTCGATCACTGGGTTGGGAAGATCCCCTGGAGGAGGAAATGGCAACCCATTCCAGTATTTTTGCCTGGAGAATCCCATGGACAGAGGACCTTGGGGGGCTACAGTCCATAGGGTCGCAAAGAGACAGACACCATTGAAAGGACTTAGCATTGCAGCACATCCCTGCCTTGCTTCTCCTGGGAGGTCCTTGCTGCGCATCCTCTTCTTTCGTCCTCAGCAGAAGGGCGTCTGGTTCAAAGTGCCAGGCCAGGCCTTTGTCTCAGAGCTCTTCATCTCTCTGCC
This sequence comes from Procapra przewalskii, assembly GCA_006410515.1. Taxonomy (NCBI): domain Eukaryota; kingdom Metazoa; phylum Chordata; class Mammalia; order Artiodactyla; family Bovidae; genus Procapra; species Procapra przewalskii. Next base: position 207,362 of record SJYF01000349.1, read on the forward strand.
TACACGTGTGAGCACCAGGCGGGGCTAGCTGGACCAGTCGGACTGAGCAGGCAGGGGAACCAAGGCGCCCGCCTGCGCCCAGGCCACATCCCAACCTGGGCTTCAAGGGTGGCCACATGTCTGTGGAGGGCTTTCAGGGACACGCGATGACGTGAGGGGAGGGGGCGGGGTGGCCCCGCCCACAAGGGTGGCCCCACCCCCACGGGCTGGGATGACATCAGGGGTGGGGCGGGGCCACCCGGAGCCTGCACCCTGGGGCTGGGATGCCATTCTTCTGATTATAGCTCTGGATCCAGCTGCTGTACAGCGCCTGCTTCTGGTGGTGGTTCTGCTACGCGGTGGACGCCTACCTGGTGATCCAGAGGTCGGCTGGACAGAGGTATTCAGTGCAAGGGGCCGGGTTCTTCTGCCCTAGCTAGTTGCCCGAGGGGAAGGTTGGACAGGCCACAAGCACTCTTGTTTGTGTATGGTACACATGGAAAGGTAAAGAGGAGAGCGAGGATTGGCTTAAAGCTGAACATTCAGAAAACTGACATGGCATCCGGTCCCATCACTTTATGGCAAATAGATGGGGAAACAGTGGAAACAGTGGCAGACATTCTTTTGGGGGGGCTCCAAAATCACTGCAGATGGTGACTGCAGCCATGAAACTAAAAGATGCTTACTTCTTGGGAGAAAGGTTATGACCAACCTAGAGAGCATACTAAAAAGCAGAGATGTTACTTTGCCAACAAAGGTCTGCCTAATCAAGGCTATGGTTTTCCCAGTAGTCATGTATGGATGTGAGAGTTGGACTATAAAACAAGCTGAGTGCCAAGGAATTGATGGTTTTGAACTGTGGTCTTGGAGAGACTCCTGAGAGTCCCTTGGACCTCAGGGAGATCCAACCAGTCCATCCTAAAGGAGATCAGTCCTGAATATTCATTGGAAGAACTGATGTTGAAGCTGAAGCTCCAATCCTTTGGGCACCTGATGTGAATAACTGACTCATTGGAAAAGACCCTGATGCTGGAAAAGATTGAAGGCAGGAGGAGAAGGGGACGACAGACGATGAGATGGTTGGAGGGCATCACTGACTCAAAGGACTTGAGTTTGAGTCAACTTCGGGAGTTGGTGATGGACAGGGAGGCCTGGCGTGTTGCATTCCCTGGGATCACAGAGTTGGACACGACTGAGTGACTGAACTGAACTGAGACACAGTCCCTCAGAACCTCCCAGCGGCACTCCACCAAGAAACATCTAATGCCAGCTCGTTTTTGTATAAAAGGCAGAAGGCACAATCAAAACAGCAAGGTATTCTTGCTGGGCACCTGAAACATTGTAAGTCAACTATGTATATATATACATACATATATGTAAAGGAAAAATAGCAAAATATTCTCCAGGTGCACCTCCCCCCCAAAATTGAGGATTTTAAAACCATGGAAATAAGTAGTTCAGTAAATTTCATATTTGGAATTGGACAGATACTAAAAAAGGGTTGGCATGATTCTGATGGTATCTAAAGGTAAAGGAAGAAGTTCTAAGAAGGATGTATGGATGTGTTATGCTAAGTACAGAGCCCAGGAATTCTGGAGCTGGAGAGGGGGCTGTCTAGGAGGAATTACACAGTGGTTAGTGCCTTGGCCCCAGGAGGTTCAAGTTCCTGACCCTCACTCATGCGCCTCAGTCACTGAGTGACAGTTGGCAAGTTTCTGAACCTCTCTGGATCACCTGCAAGGCTTGCTGCCTCTGCTTCTTCGGGGGGACAGGGTGGCACGTGTGGGTGTACAGAAATGAAGGATGGGGGTGGTAAGAGAATAACTCTGCAAGGAATGATCAAGGGTGGCAGTGGAGAGAGATAGGAAGTCTCCCTGCTCTCCTGGAATGTCAAACCCATTTCTCAGAGACCTTCTCTGTGGTTTGGACTGAGCATTAAGACCCTTGCATGTTAGGTACCGAGATGACTTCAGGAAGGACAGAGGCTGGGAACCCCTTGCTACTGGGGGACCTAGGTCCCTAGGAGGAATTATGCCAGCTCATTTTTATAAAAGGAAGAAGGCACAATCAAAACAGCAAGGTATTCTTGCTGGGCACCTGAAATGACCGTCCCTCCTGTCAATCTTGAAAGCCTTCAGTTCAGTTCAGTTCAGTCACTCAGTCGTGTCCGACTCTTTGTAACCCCATGGACTGCAGCACTCCAGGCCTCCCTGTCCATCACCAACTCCCAGAGCTTACTCAAACTCATGTCCATTGAGTCGGTGATGCCATTCAGCCATCTCATCCTCTATCGTCCCCTTCTCCTCCTGCCCTCAATCTTTCCCAGCATCAGGGTCTTTTCTAATGAGTCAGCTGTTCACATCAGGTGGCCAAAGGATTGGAGTTTCAGCTTCAGCATCAGTCCTTCCAAAGGATATTCAGGACTGATTTCCTTTAGGATGGACTGGTTGGTCCTGCTTGCAGTCCAAGGGACTCTCAAGAGTCTTCTCCAATGCCACAGTTCCAAAGCATCAGTTCTTCAGCACTCAGCTTTCTTTATGGTCCGACTCTCACATCCATACATAACTACTGGAAACACCATAGCTTTGCCTAGATGGACCCTGAAAGCCTTAGGTTAAGGGAAACAAAGCAGACACAGAAGGCCACATTTTTACACTTCCACTTGGATGAAATGTCCAGAATAGGCGAATCCATAGAGAGAGGTGGTAGCTGAGTGGCTGCCAGGGGCTGGGGGTGCAGGCGTGATGGGGAGAGACCCTCAAATGGGTGTGGATGTCCTTTTAGGGGGATGAACAGGTTTTGAAACTGGCCTGAGGTGGGGCTTGCCTGGCACCGTGGATGTCCTAAATGCCGCTGAGTTTTTCACTGTAGAATGGTGACTTTGATGTTATGTGACTTTCACTACTCAGCACTAAGGGGTGAAGCAGCCACAGATAAGACATACACAAGTGGGCACAGGTGTGTGTCAATAAAACTTTATTGACAAAAGCAGGCGGAGGGCCGGATCTGTACTGAGGGCTGTGTTTAAACAAACAAACAAAACAACCTCAGAGGCACAATCAGGGGGCTGTTTGCTGAGACTCTGCTCTGCGTGTGTCTTACTGCTGCTCGAGGAGTGCGGGGCCGGGCAGGTGCTGGACCTGAGGTTCTAGACCTGTATCCTCCCTCCCCCAGCACCATCCTGCTGTACCACCTGATGACCTGGGGCCTGGCCGCCCTGCTGAGTGTGGAGGGCGCCCTCATGCTGTACTATCCTTCCATGGCCAGGTGAGCTGGGGCTCCCCCGATGCCCGACCCCCGAGGGGCGTCTTCCTGCAGGGCATACCTGGGTGCTGACCCCACCTGGGTGGGCGGGCCTTCGTCCAGGATCCGTGCAGCTGCAAGCACGCCCTGCTCCTGCCCGTCACGTGTGTGTTGGGTCGGTGCTGTGCCCAGTGTGATACAAAGCTTGAGGTGGGGCTTGCACAGCACCGTGAATGTCCTAAATGCCGCTGACTTGTTCACTGTAGAATGGTGACTTTGATGTTACGTGACTTTCACTACTCAGCGCTAATGGGTAAAGCAGCCATAGATAACACATACACAAGTGGGCATGGCTGTGTGCCAATAAAACTTCATTGACAAAAGCAGGCGGAGGGCCAGATCTGTACTGAAGGCTGTGTTTAAACAAACAAACAGCCTCAGAGGCACAATCAGAGCTGGGGGTGCATCTCTCCTCCCTACATACCTGTGATGGGCATGGCTCCCTCCTACCCGCTCTTGATTTTTTTTTTTTAATCCTTCAAACCAGCTTCCTCTGGGCATGCAGGTGAGTTGAACATCTCAGGGCTGAGTTCCAGATGTCTGGGAGACTCAAAGGGTTGCTTTTAGAATAGCTCATTTTCAGCCTCTGCTGTCTGCACTTTCTTTTCATGTCTCCATCTTGTGCTATTCTGAACACACGCTGGGAGATGTGGCCTCTGAAACTGTCTCAGACATTTCTTTGAGTCTGAACCCCTGCCCTTTACCATTTGTAAAACCTCAAGGTCCCTCTAAGGAGATATATTCTACATTTTAATGGAAAACTGAAGATCAGAGGTTGAACACGGTCTCTTGGTGATTTTACGGTGGTGTAGACCCAGGGAAGGGCTTTCTGGGTAGCTCAGCTGGTAGAGTCTGCCTGCAATGCAGGAGACTCCAGTTCAGTTCCTGGGTTGGGAAGTTCCCCCAGAGAAGGGATAGGCTACCCACTCCAGTATTCTTGGACTTCCCTGGTGGTTCAGACAGTAAAGAATCCGCCTGCAATGAGGGAGACCTGGGTTCAATTCCTGGGTTGGGAAGATCCCCTGGAGGAGGGCATGGCAACCCACTCCAGTATTCTTGCCTCGAGAATCCCATGGACAGAGGAGCCTGGTGGGCCACAGTCCATGGGGTCACAAAGAGTCGGACACGGCTGAGCGACTAAGCACAGCACAGCACAGACCCAAGGATCAGTACAGCACGACCCTTGATACAGATCCGGCCCTTCGCCTGCTTTTGTAAATAAAGTTTTATTGCCACACAGCCGTATCTATTTGTGTATGTATTGTCTATGGTTGCTTTATCCAATAGAGTTGAATAGATTTGACAGAGGCCGTGAGGGTTCTGAAGCCTAAAATATTTCCTATCTCTTCCTTTAGAGAAAAAATTTGCTGACCTGTGGTGTAGACTGTTTCTCCCCATCTTTCTTAATTTCTTCCAGCTGCTCACTCGAATGTCTCCACAGTCCTATTGCCTTGTCAGCTGTGACTACTTCCAGGCCTCTGTGTAGACCCCTCAAAATAATCTGCTCTCCCCAGGAGCCTTAAAAGGACAAAGACAGAGTAAGCAGCCGTTACAGAGGGATGCACTTAATTAGAGAATTTTATCACTCACCTCCACCCGTGGGATCCTGGGGCTGTTTTATTTGAGCCCAGGTGCTCCAAGATTAACACAAGGCCTCCCCCTGAAGCATTTTAACTCTCCATCATCTCACCCTCCAACATCTCCACCCTCAATCATCCCCACCCTCTATTTTCTCCAACATGCATCACCTCCAACCTCCATCACCTCCAGCCACCATCATCCCCAGCCACCATCATCCCTTCATGCCCATCTTCCATCATCTCATAGGCCATCATCTCATCCTCCAACAGCTGTACCTTATATCATCCCCACCCTCCAACATCTCCACCCTTAATCATCCCCACCCTCCAACATCTGCAACATACATCACCTGCAACCATCATCATCTTCAGCCTCCATCATCTCATCTTCCACCATCACAACCTTCCATCATCTTTCAGTTCAGTCACTCAGTCATGTCTGACTCTTTGCGACCCCATGAATTGCAGCATGCCAGGCCTTCTTGTCCATCACCAACTCCCCGAATCTACCCAAACTCATCTCCATCGAGTTGGTGATGCCATCCAACCGTCTCATCCTCTGTACGTCCCCTTCTCCTCCTGCCCTCAGTCTTTCCCAGCATCAGGGTCTTTTCAAAATGCCCTCCATCATTTCCACACTCCATCAGTCCTCTCTCCTTCTATCACCCCATCTTCTCTAACCTTCATCATCTCATCCTGCATCATCTCCATTCTCCATCGTGTCCAGATTCCATCATCCCATCATTTCACCCTCCATCATCTCATCTTCCATCATCATTCAGTTCAGTTCAGTTCAGTTGCTCAGTGGTGTCCGACTCTTTGCGACCCCATGAATCGCAGCACGCCAGGCCTCCCTGTCCATCACCATCTCCCGGAGTTCACTCAGACTCAGGTCCATTGAGTCAGTGATGCCATCCAGCCATCTCATCCTCGGTTGTCCCCTGGTCCTCCTGCCCCCAATCTCTCCCAGCATCAGGGTCTTTTCCAATGAGTCAGCTCTTCGCATGAGGTGGCCAAAGTACTGGAGTTTCAGCTTTAGCATCATTCCTTCCAAAGAACACCGCGGACTGATCTTCAGAATGGACTGGTTGGATCTCCTTGCAGTCCAAGGGACTCTCAAGAGTCTTCTCCAACACCACAGTTCAAAAGCATCAAT
>SJYF01000349.1:220713-234385 GCA_006410515.1 Procapra przewalskii
TGTCCTCAATTAAATGCTTGTGCGTTCAGTGTTGGCATCATTATTAAACGCATATGAGTCTGGTAAGTCAGTTTGGCAAGTGTCTCAAACTTTTCAGGCAGACTAAGAATATCTGGGAATTTCTCTGGAAGAAATGTTTCAGACTGAAAAAGCCACAGAGTTGGAGGTATCCCTTGGAACACTGTCCATAAATATAAGGCATTCTAGACAACCCACATCGCTGGGCTGATGCCCGGGACCTTCCTCTCCACCTCCCTGGTCTCCTGTGTCCCCCACGCACCTCTGAAGGCCCAGCACCTCCAAGCCAATCTCTCTCTTGGCCCAAACTAGCCAACAGGGCGCGCTCAAGTTGAGGCCAGCCCTGTGGACCGAAGTGACCCCTGTGAGCTCCAGTGCCCGCCAGCGCCCTGACTTATATGCCATCTCTTTCTCCTCCCTTCCAGGGGATCCTGAATCCAGCCCAAGGTTTCCTCTTGTCCCTGGCCTTCTACGGCTGGGTGGGCTGCCGCCTGACACTTCCAGGTCCCAGCAAGGAGATCCAGTGGGACTCGATGACCACCTCTGCCACCGAGGGGGCTCCCCCATCCCCCGGGGACCCCCACGAGCCCGGGGAAAGCCCCGCTCCCAAGAAGGAGCCGCCAGGCGGTGCACACACTTCCGATGAGGCCTTGAGCTTGCTTTCTGAAGGTAAGAGCCTCTGGGTAGAGGCAGGCCTAGGTTAGGGGCCCCAGGCTCCCCAGGAACTCCTTTGGCAATGACCAGGAGGCTCTCTGCCCTGATTTCTGGAACCAGCTTCAGGGCATGAGTGGAAAGGGGCCACACTAATCTTGCAGCTCGTCACTCGCCTCTCCTTGTAATATGAGTGTGGTGCCTTCCCTCTGCCTGCGTGCCACGTGGCATGCTGTTGCACTCTCTGCGAGCTCAGGGACTGTCACCCCTGCCAGGCTCCTCTGTCCCTGGGCATTCTCTTGGTGAGAATACTGGAGCAGGTTGCCATGCCCTCCTCCGGGGGATCTTCCCTTTCCCACTACTGAGCACCGTAGCCTTGCGTTAATGATCGTTAGCTCTGCCTTGGGGTGCATGACATTCTGAGTCTGAGATAAATGGTCATTTCTCAGCCGGCACTGACGTGTGCTGTACGACAATGAACAGTAGGCAGCCTGACCTCTGGAGGTTTTTATGTGCAGTTTTGGTTTGTCCACTTCATCCGGGGGCGTTCAAGATGAAATGCAGGTTGCCCATCGCTGGCTCTTCCGCTGTGTCCTCCTCGTTTCAAGACTGTTGCACCGTGGTCCTCAAATCGGTCCTCTTTTTCAACTCCTGTTCATCTAATGTGGGCTTCCCTGGTGGCTCAGATGGTAAAGCGTCTGCCTACAATGCTGGAGACCAGGGTTCGATCCCTGAGTCGGGAAGATTCCCCTGGAGAAGGAAATGGCAACCCATCCCAATCTTCTGCCTGGAGAATCTCATGGATGGAGGAGTCTGGTGGGCTACAGTCCGTGGGGTCGCAAAGAGTCGGACACGACTGAGCGACTTCGCTTTCACTTTTCATCGAGTTTGGGGTTATGTCCATTAACCCAACTGATACGGAGGATGAAAGTATCAGTTTAAGGCCCAAATAATGTTTCTTTAAAGCTTGAAAGTAAAAGTAAAGTCAGGACTAATTTCCTTAAGGATGGACTGGTTGGATCTCCTTGCAGCCCAAGGGACTCTCAAGGGTCTTGTCTAACACCACAGTTAAAGATGTGGGTACAAGTCAGCAAAGAAAACGACTCCCACTTACAAGACCCCCATGTCTATACCACAGGCTGTATGCTGAGGCCAGACCCTCAGGAACCAGGGACCTTTTCGAATAAAGTGGTAATCTCGGAAATGAGATAAGGCTGCCTTAATCTCGGGCGTGCTTCCTTTCTCTTTCCAGCCACTTTGCTTTCATAAAACAGAGAATGCTGTTACATGTCAGAGAAAAACCCAGAGATACAAACTCGACACGCTAAGTGTGGCTAAGGCCTCTCCCCGTCTGAACTGTTAGGACGAAGCTTGACCTTAAGCCTCTACCTGCTACTTTAAAATTCACTTCCAGGCCAACAGACTTCCACCCACCGAGCCTCCATCATTAAGCGTCTAATGCGGTGTCTGGCACTTACTCGCCACTTAACAGAAAAGTCAACCGATTTTGAACAAATATTCCTTGAGCGCTTGCAACCCAATCAACACCATTTTAGCTGAGGCGGGGGCTGGGGTGCGAGTGAAGTATCACGTGGGGAACTTAGAAATAAAGACATAAATAAATAAAAGCTGAACTTGCATGTAGTTTGGCGGTGGGAAGCTGGAGAGAGGCAGGTGGGGAAGAGATCCGTCAAGGGGTGTTTACCGATTCTGCATTTTTATCTTGGAGCCAGCAAAAGGCCAGTTAAGGTTTCTGAGCGGAGATAGAACGCTTACATTTGCTCGTAGGACTAACCTAGTGACTGGAAAATTCCATGGATGGAGGAGCCTGGTGGGACTACAGTCCATGGGGTCGCAAAGAGGCGGACAGAACTGAGCGGCTTCACTTTCACGACTGTGGTGATGGTTCACAGTGAGAGGATCTGTGTATAATTCCTGATGAGAACTTGAGTTCAAAATACGAGGAGCATCTTTGTAAACAATGAGGATTTCCCACAAGCCCTCCCATCTTTCCAGTAATCCCTTGCCTTTCCATTCTTCCTCCTTCTCCATGCAATCCCCTGTGTTTTCCACAAAGTTCTGTTTCTCCGTGATTCCCTACTTCTCTCTCCAACCCCGTGTCTTTTCTGCAACTCTACACTTCTCCCACAATTTTCCTTCTTCCCCATAATCCTTGTCTTGCCCACAGCTCTCCATTTTCCCACAGCCTTCTGTTTCATTCCATAATTCCTCTTTCGAATACTTTTACTTTCCCACAGCTCTTTGCTCTCTGTGATCAGTCTCATATCACCGTTTTATCTCCTAGGGTTCTGTTCCCAACCACATTTCCGTTCTTCTGCCATTTTATTCTTCTGTGATTTTCTGTTCTCATTTTTGTCTTTTTCTTTTCCACAACTGCCTATTCATCCCCCAATTATTCATTCTTACACAAAAATCTCCCAGGGTTCCCCTAAGCCTCTTTTTCACGACGACCAGTCTCTCCCCCAACATGCTTTCCCCGAAATGAAACAAAGCAAGACCAGGATCCTTGCCCATTACCGCCCGCCATTGTCATATTCTCTCCTGCGTGCTGCCGGTGGAGAAGCTTAGTCAAAGAAGCAGTTTAATCAGAGAGCTGAGAAATGCTAGAAACAAAGGAAAACCATCAAAGGAGACCAAATAATAAAAATGTACTCATTAAGTATAGTGAGATTTCCACTGTAGCTCAAACGGCAAAGAATCTGCCTGCGAGGCAGGAGACCCGGGTTCGATCCCTGCGTCAGGAAGATCCCCTGGAGAAGAGAAGGGCAACCCACTCCAGTATTCTTGCCTGGAGAATCTCATGGACAGAGGAGCCTGGTGGGCTACAGTCCATGGGGTCACAAAGAGACATGACTGAGTGACTAACACGCACACACACAGGGACCTTGAGCTCTTGCTGAAGGGGCTATAGGTAATATTCTGAGCCACCTCCTGTGAGCTGTCCTATAGATACCCAGACGCACCAGGCGGAAATGCTAACTACATGATGAGCCGACTGTATCCAGGACTGGAGCTGCCAACAATTCCGAGAACTGACCGCAAAGACGTAGGAACACGGGAAGCAAAGATTATCTGTACCTAAAACAACCACGGTGTCAGTGAAGATGACTATCAGAGGTGACTGTACTGTTTCTGCATGTAACCCTGCCCCCCCCCCACTTTGTCTATAAAAGCTCTCACCCTCTGCCTGGCGGGGGGTTGGCCTTTGGACAGATGTCTGCCAGCCTCTCCTGTACTTGCCGGCATCTGAAATATAGCAAATCTTTCCTTTCCACCAACTTGGCCCGCTTATTGGCTTTTGAGCGGCGAGTGGCCAGACGCTTTCACGCATACCTTTTGGTAACCATAATTTTCTGTTCTGACAGTTCTCTCTCCCTCAAGTTCTTGTCCTTTCCCACAGCAGCCTTTCTCACTGTTCTGTCTCTCCCATCTCTGTATCCTCTGAGCACAGTTCCGTGGCTCCAAAAGTTCCTTTCTCTCTCCAGAGTTCCACGCTTTCTCACGGTTCTCTTTCCCCCTCATCATCCCTCGTCTCCCTCTTGCAGTTTGCTCACAATACCTTGTCTTTCCCTCCACTTCCTGTTTCGTCTTTGTTTTCCCCCCACACAGTTCTATTTTGCACAATCTTCCCTTGATCTTCAGAGTTCCCTATTCTCTCCCACGCATCCCCGTTACCATCCACGTTTCTATTCTGTCTCATCCATCTTGTTGTCTCAGATTCTTTCCTGCCACCCACGTGCAGTCCACATAACTGCTGGTGGTTCCATGGGTTCCCACTGCCTGGGGAGTGTGGGATTTAACAGACCCCAGGGCCTCCAATCTGTCAGGCTGGCGAAACCTTGAAGACAGTTCCACAGCTTGAAGGGGATGCGGGGCTAGGTGTCACACATTCTCTGTAGCTTATGCTCCGTACCTCCGGTTGGGGTTGCCAATTTAGGGCTTAGAGGTGTCAAAGATTCCACGCACAATGGCCCAGGGCCCCAGAGATGACATGTCTCCCCGAATGGTAGGTCTACACGGAGCCAGGAAGCTCCCAAGAGCCTGCCTGGACTTGTAAGGCTCACAGCTGGGAGTTGCTAGGAAAGAGGCCCAGCCCTTGGGCACTCTGAGGTCACCAGCAGCTGCACTTCCTGCAAGGACACTCAGGTATCCACACAGCACCCATGCAGAATGAGTGCACACCCACCACGGCCTTGGTGGATTTGCTAAGACCAGACGAGAAGCCCGTGAAAAGTCAGACATGCTGGAAAGCACTCGGTGCAGACAGCAGACCAGCTCAGCCCAGGCTGGGCTAGGCTTGGGGGGTCAGGGGTCATCTGCAATGGTGCTGGCATGTGAGACTCACAGAGTGGTTGTGGCAAGAAGGGGTCTCCTTTGTGGAGCCCGAGGGGACAGCGAAGGATGCAAGAAATTAGGAGAAACAAAGAAACCACAGAATGTGGAGTGTGCCCCAAAGTGTCAGGCCTTAAGGTACTGAACTTAAGGTACTACAGTACTTAAGTACTGAACTGAGACGTGGATCACAAGCCACTGTGTGAACCTCCAGGCCATGGTCTTTCTGCAAGAACTAAAAAAACTGCACACAAGTTCCCATGAGCTCAGGATGTGAGGGTAAAGAGGGTGGGGTGGCCCTGTGAGAAATCAAAGCCTTTGTGAGGCGCCTCCAGCAGGAATGCGGTTTGGGACCGGAAGTCATCTTCCCAGCTGGCGCCTGGTCTCCAGCTGAGCTGTTTCAGATCCTAAAAGATGACGCTGTGAAAGTGCTGCACTCAATATGCCAGCAAATGTGGAAAACTCAGCAGTGGCCAAAGGACTGGAAAAGGTCAGTTTTCATCCCAATCCCAAAGAAAGGCAACGCGAAAGGATGCTCAAACTACCACACAGTTGCACTCATCTCATATGCTAGTAAAGTGGTGCTTAAAATTCTCCAAGCCAGACTTCAGGAATACTGAACTGTGAATTTCCAGATGTTCAATCTGCCTTTAGAAAAGGGAGAGGAACCAGAGATCAAATTGCCAACATCTGCTGGATCATCAAAAAAGCAAGAGAGTTCCAGAAAAAAAATCTACTTTTGCTTTATTGACTATGCCAAAGTCTTTAAGCGTGTGAATCATAACAAACTGTGGAAATTTTTTAAAGAGATGGGAATACCAGGCCACCTGACCTGCCTCTTGAGAAACCTATATGCAGGTAAAGAAGCAACAGTTAGAACTGGACATGGAACAACAGACTGGTTCCAAACTGGGAAAGGAGTACATCAAGGCTGTACATTGTCACCCTGCTTATTTAACTTATATGCAGAGTACATCATGAGAAACGCTGGGCCGGAAGAAGCACAAGCTGGAATCAAGATTGCCGGGAGAACTATCAATAACCTCAGATACACAGATGACACCACCCTTATGGCAGAAACTGAAAGTGAACTAAAGACCCTGTTGATGAAAGTGAAAGAGGAGCGTGAAAAAGTTGGCTTAAAGCTCAACATTCAGAAAACGAAGATCATGTCATCTGGTCCCATCACTTCATGGCAAATAGATGGGGAAACGGTGGAAACTGAGAAACTTTATGTTTTCTGACTCCAAAATAACTGCAGATTGGGACTGCAGTCCCTGGGGTCGCAGAGTTGGACACGGCTGAGCGACTGAACTGAACTGACTGCCTGGCCTCCAGGAGGAGTGTGTTCTCCTCTCCAGCCAAACAGCTGCTCCCTCCATCTTGAGGGCAACCTAGACTCTCCTGAGATGGGGCTGCAGGGTCCATGCCCGTTGGTGTGAGCCTTTCCCCCTCCACCCGTGTTCTAAATTCCTCTGCTCTCTGGGGGCTCATCACTCTTGGTGTGACCTACCCTGACCCAGAGCCCCCACAGACGCATCTTCATCCTGCCCTGGGAGGACCCTACAAAACCGTGGGGTTTTTCATGGGGTGGTTGTGGGAAAGCTGCAAGCACACACTTGCTCTTTCTTGGTCGTAGCCGTGGCCTCTTCCTGTATCTCAGGCTTCTCCAGGTATTCACATCCCTGAGGCACTCTCTTCTCTTCCTTGAGTATTCTCCAAAACTCTGCACGTGTTAAATAGGGCTCATTTCTGCCTGTCTTGATACATTAGTGTCTTTATGCTCAGAGGGACCCGTGTGGCCTCCCCCTGTTTCAAGGCCGTGACCCCACAGGATTTATGCATCTCACATTTGTTCATGGAGGACCTTCTATGTGTCGGGGGTCACACACACTACGGCAACTAAGAGAGAGAAATGCACCGTCCACTGCGACTCTCCATTCTAGCGGCAGAGACAGAATGAAAATCACAAAGAACTGAAGGACGTCCCTGGTGGTCCATGGGAGAAGAATCCACTTGCCAGTGCCAGGGACATGGGTTCGATCCCTGGGCCAGGAAGATTCTACATGCTGCAGGGCAACTAAGCCTATGCGCCGTAAGTACTGAGCAGGAAGTGCTATGAAGGACTCCAGCAGTTCCTTAGTGATCCCTGCTGCTCTGAAGGACTCTTGGTGGTCTGGTGGTTAAGAATCAGCTTTGCGATGCAAGGAACACCGGTCTGATCCCTGATCCAAGAAGACCCCACATGCCATGGGGCAGCAAAGCCTGTGTACCACCAACTACTCAGCCTGTGAGCCATACATATTGAAACCCGTGCTCTGCAACAACAGAAGCTATCACAATGACAGAGCCGCTTACTCCAACTAGAGAAAGCCCATGTACAGCAATACAGGCCCAGCACAGCTACAAAAAAATAATTTTAAATGATGCACTTAAAGCACAAGCGACTCAAGGGAAAAAAAATGTTGGACGTCATCGAAATTTAAAAAGTTAAAAAAAGAAAGGAAAAAGGAAGTGCTGTGAACAATGGCATATCCGTAGAGGGCAGGAGACTGGTTTCAGCAAGGTGTCTGGGACACCTCTTTGAGAATGATGTGACATGTGAGTTGAGATCTGAGTGCAGTGTGGGAGTGAGCCACGGGAACATCAGGAGAGCTTCAGAGGCAGAAAAGGGGACGTGCAAAGGCCCTGTGGCAGGACTGAACCTGTGCCTAAAATTTGTAAGTGAGCAGAGGGTCATGATGGGAACAGGCTGCAGCCGTTCGCAGGGTGTATAGGTTGAGAGAATTTGGGATTTGGAGGTTTTCAGCAAGGGCAGTCACCTGCCTCACACAGTTGAAAAGGCCACCCTTCCCTTTGTCTTCCTTGGCTCATTCCTGACACACACATACACACACACCCTAGAACCTGGCGCAACAGCAGGCAAGCCTGGGTATTTCTGCCCTGAGAGAATAATCCTCACATCTGTTCCCACAGAGTCCAGAGGAAGGATGTCATTGGGATGGGTTAAACAGGCCTCTAGGAGTACAGTTTTGACAAGTCATGCCTGGCTTTCATTCCACTGATTGCTGCTTACACCCTTCCCCCTCCTCCAACCACATGGCATCGTCTGTGAAAAGGCCACTCTCAGTTTTAGCAAGAGAAGGCCTCCGGGCACCTCCTGGAATTGTGCAAAAGTGGCTGGGTGACCATGTAGCCCCACTGCCCTAGTGACCCCCCCCACCCCAGCATCACAGAGCACTGAGATATCGGGACCCCTGATTTAGCACAAGTCCCAGGGCCCCGAAGCTGCAGGGTGTCACAGGCCCGGTTTCCATTTGCTTTGCAGCGTCCACAGGGTTTGGCTGAGAGTGTCTCAAGGCAGGGGTGGATACAGTCATGACATCAATCAAGTTGCCCGAGATGATTCTATAGGCTTTGCTCTGTCCTTTGGGATGCTTTAATCCCACGTTGGTGGACGTATTGTGTCTTTTTCTTTTTTCTGTTTTTAATACGGCTGTGCAAGCTGTAAAAGGCGTTCTGGACACTGACACCAATCCGTGACAGTCTCTCCTCCTCCCCAGGTTCCGACGGCAGCACCATCGAAATCCACATCGCAAGCGGGTCCCGTGGCGGAAAGGCGGCGGACTCTCTTCCGAAAGTCCGAGGAGACCCGTAGAAAGGACGAGACACGGGGGTCTGGACCCTGTGTGTGTGTTCAGACGCAACGGTTCTCATCCCTTATTGCGGTACTCTTGCCCCGCAGTCAGCACACTGCGGGGTGTAGCGCCCCCCACCACTGGACCTTCCTGCCATCACAGTTAAGAGCGTGTTTCCTGGCGGCCTCTGTGTGATGCAGAGGCCCACCGTGAGCCTGTGCTTGGGAAGGAAAGGCAGATTCCCCTGGAGACCTGCAGCTGGTCCGGAGTCTCCGTGGACGTTCATTTTTCTAATCTGGCTGTAATGTCAACGCCAGATCCAGGTCTTTGGAAGAGTTAATAACAATAATAAAAAAAAAGTAGTTGTGTCCGAGCTCCCAGCCTGACTTGGGGTCTGTCTGAATAACACCTCTAAGCAAATGCTCTTGTTTAACCTAAGTGATGATGCGGAGACCGGTGACGCACCTGGGAGCAGGTTCCTCATCCACCACTAGGGGGCAGAGGAGGGCAGGCTTGGACCACCAGGTTAGCCTTTTCTCGGTCGTCAGCTGTGTTGAGCGGTGGTGATTCAGTCTAAGGGAGGCTTCAGTTCAGTTCAGTGGCTCAGCCGGGTTGGATTCTTTGCGACGCCATGGACTGCAGCACGCCAGGCCTTGTCCATCACCAACTCCTGGAGTTCACCCAGACTCACATCCATCAAGTCAGTGATGCCATCCAACCATCTCATCCCTGCCGTCCCCTTCACCTGCTCTCAATCTTTCCCAGCATCAGAGTCTTTTCCAAGGAGTCAGTTCTTCACATCACGTGGCCAAAGTATTGGAGCTTCAGTATCAGTCCTTCCAATGAACACTCAGGACTGATCTCCTTTAGGATGGACTGGTTGGATCTCCTTGCAGTCCAAGGGATTCTCAAGAGTCTTCTCCAGCACCACAGCTCAAAAGCATCCATTCTTCGGCACTCAGCCTTCTTATGGTCCAACTCTTACATCCACACATGGCTGTGGGAAAAACCATAGCTTTGATTATATAGGCTTAGGACCTGATTCTGCTCAGGTCATTGCCTACGTTTCCAACTTTCCATAATTTTACATATATAATATATGTATGGATGCGAGAGTTGGACTGTGAAGAAAGCTGAGCGCCGAAGAATTGATGCTTTTGAACTGTGGTGTTGGAGAAGACGCTTGAGAGTCCCTTGAACTGCAAGGAGTTCCAACCAGTCCATTCTGAAGGAGATCAGCCCTGGGATTTCTTTGGAAGGAATGATGCTGAAGCTGAAACTCCAGTACCTTGGCCACCTCATGCAAAGAGTTGACTCATTGGAAAAGACTCTGATGCTGGGAGGGATTGGGGGCAGGAGGAGAAGGGGATGACAGAGGATGAGATAGCTGGATGGCACCCCGGACTCAATGGACATGAGTCTGGGTGAACTCTAGGAGTTGGTGATGGACAGGGAGGCCTGCATGCTGCGATTCATGGGGTCGCAAAGAGTCGGACACGACTGAGCAACTGAACTAATATAAAGCTGTCCTTTGGTATCCATGAGAGGTTTGTTTTGGGGCCCCCATGGATACCAAAATCCACAGACGCCCTCCACACCTATATAGTCTGCTGTCACGGGGCAATGTGGATGACTGTTTACAGACTGTATGTATTATAAACATACATGTGTATATACGTATTTAGAGACAAAAATATTGTACACAATACACACAGGAGACACAAGCCACCTAGGTAAGTCTATGGCACAAGCACACACCGTTTCCTCAGTTGTTCTGTGTGACCCTCATTCACATCAAGATTAGGACTCTTGTCTCGCTCTGGAAAAGCTGTCCAAGCTGCTTCTGGATCTGTGCTTTTGGAGTCATAGGGCCATAGATGGGGTTCAGGGCATCCCACAACCGTGACCGTCATACCCCAGGGCCGCATGCCCCTAAAACTGCACTTGTTATTACATCACAGCCACCTTGACCCAAACTGTCCAGCAGCAGTAAAAAGGACTTTTGAGCCTTTCTGGGTTTTTAACCTCTGTATTGATATCCTGTCTGCCCCAATCATCAGAGAAGCCCTGAGACCTCTTCTCTGAAGGTTCCTCCTGCCGAGCAAGACACAGCCCCAACCCCACTCTAGAGCAGACATGCTAGCCGCTGGCTTCCCCAGGCTCCCCTGCAGCTAGAGTGTGTCTGGCGCTGCCGATGAGACTTGTGCCCCAAGGCAATGTTGGAAACTGACCCGCAAGGCAATGGGCTGTGCAGAAGCAATGCCGGGGAGGGGTTGGCAGCTGGCATGTCTGCTTTGGAAGGCAGCCTGGGTGAGCCCCTAGGGCCCAGCCCAGCATCTGGCATTGAGCTGTGGGCAGCTCCCCAGTGCTGTGTGTTACCTGCATGGGCCTGATTCGGTGCCTGGCTCTAGCGAGTTCTATCTGCACCGCCCACAACACCTGGGATACCCCAGAGCTGCTCAATATACTCCTCAGCCATTCTTTCTGGCTTACGTTAGCCAGAGTCCAGTGGCTCAGCTGGTAAAGAATCTGCCTGCAATGCAGAAGACCTGGATTCGATCCCTGGGTTGGGAAGTTCCCCTGGAGAAGGGAATGGCAATCCACTCCAGTATTCTTGCCTGGAGAATTCCATGGACAGAGGAGCCTGGCGGGCTACACACAGTCGACGGGGTAGCAAAGAGTGAGACATGACTTGAGCAACTAACAGTTTCACTTTCAGTTCATTTCAGTCACTCAGTCTTGTCCGACTCTTTGCCACCCCATGGACTGCAACATGCCAGGCCTCCCTGTCTATCACCAATTCCGAGTTTACTCAAACTCATGTCCACTGACATGAGTTTCACTTTCCCACACCTTCAGTTCAGTTCAGTTGCTCAGTTGTGTCTGACTCTTTGCAACCCCATGGACTATAGCACACCAGGCCTCCCTGTCCATCACCAACTCCCAGGGTCCACCCAAACCCATATCCACTGAGTCTGTGATGCCATCAAACCATCTCATCTTCCTTCTCCTCCTGCCCTCAATCTTTCCCAGCATCAGGGTCTTTTCAAATGAGTCAGCTCTTCGCATCAGGTGGCCAAAGTATTGGAGTTTCAGCTTCAGCATCAGTCCTTCCAATGAATACCCAAGATTGATCTCCTTTAGGATAGACTGGTTGGATCCCCTTGCAGTCCAAGGGACTCTCAAGAGTCTTCTCCAACACCACAGTTCAAAAGCACCAATTCTTCAGTGCTCAGCTTGCTTTATAGTCCAACTCTCACATCCATACATGACCACTAGAAAAGCCATAGCCTTGGAAAGTGTTTAAATGAGCCTACTCATTGCTCTATTGCAAAGATTCCCTACCTCCTCATTCACAATCATGGTTTTGGTGGAGTTTCAATCAGCGACTCGGCTCAAGCGTAAGTGTTTCCCTTTATAGGAGCTCCCATGCTCCAGAGTATTATTAACTTCAAGGTTCAGGGAAGGTAACACTTTTAAGTCTCTGCCTGCCCCCACCCCTGTGGAGTGTCCCTCCCCTCGACTTCCCATGCCGCTCTGCGCGTGCACCTGTATCTTACCTTTGCTTACGTTGCACATGGATGCAGACACTTTGCAGAAAAAGGGAGCCAGGCTGGGGAAAAAACAACAAAAATTCCACCCAATTCTGAGTCTTTTGCAAAGGTCCATATCTGCTGCCCACGCCTTCCCACACGTGTAAACTAGTGATTTGCAGGCTCCCAACACCAACAGTGACCAACACCAGTGCCCTCAGGTGCACAGAACCCTTGCCGTGAGTATGAAGAACCCCTCGAAGACCTTTTAGGAACATCACCCAGATGTGGGCCCCTAAAAAAACCCAAACAAGTTCTCTGCTCCATGAGTGGAAACTCAGATTCCCAAAACAAATTGGGGAAAGGGGGATGGTTCTCAATGGACAAATATTTTTAGAATCAGTGCAGCATAGGGTTCCATAGAGATGAAAGTTAGGTAAAAGCTTGGGCAATCTGGTCTCAACCCAGTTTTCATCATAGCGCAGAGACCTCCTTGGAGCTGTGCCCGAGCTACCAGTGTGTTGCTTCAGCTACGGAAGCCCGAGTTCCAACACACTCGTTTACAGGTGGTTAAGTCCTGCCTTGCGACGTGCACCCTGGGGAGTTTGGGACATGGGTCACCCTTCAGCAGCAGGGCTCGGGAGTGCTCAGATTCACCCGAGATCCGCCGCATGAAAGCACCCTCAGTCAGCTCGGCAATACTTACAAAAAAAAGAGAGAAAAAACAAGAACCAGGCAGGTCTGCACCCCGGGCAACACTGGGGCAGAAGCACAGCCCAGGTCTGGCGTGATTCCCATGCAGGGTCAGCTTGTGGCTGGAGGACCTGGGGCTGTTCGGGGCAGCTCACATGCACAGCCAAATGCAGCCCGTCTGGCCACCTCTGTGTCAGCTGCCCACTGCCTATCACCAGGGGAGCATCGCTTCAAAGGGACCATGTCACCTCTGTTTACTGATCACAGTGGCATAAAGGGAACCATCTGCATGTGTCTGCCTGCACAGTGGGTTGCGCCGGGTCACTGGGATCCCTACGACTTTAGGTTCTTCTAACTCTTATTATTCAACCTGGAACTCAAAACTGCCAGCAACCCAAGCCTGCAGACAGGAGAACATCCATCTGCTTTTCGACTTTTCTAAAACTGCCAACCTGAAAGAAAGTAACGAGAAGGAAACTAGTTAACCAAAAAAAAAAAAAGCACACTCGCTTTTCACATCATAACACGTCTGCAACCTCTCTGGTCTCTTCATCTGGTTTACAACCAACCGGTTGTAAAAACAGCCCCAGCCCCTGCCCGTTTTTTCCCAGGAAAAAAAAAAAAAAGAGCCTGGAGACTTGAGGCGGCGGAGTTAGGTTAGCGTGGGCCCCTCAGAGATGCCGCGCCAGACGAACAAGAAAGCACACGCGGAAAGTTCTCTATTAAAATAGAGCAATTTATTCAAGACAACCGAATATGGTCTGTTGATTCTCTCTTGGAACAAAT
>SJYF01000349.1:278902-291983 GCA_006410515.1 Procapra przewalskii
AACGTGGAATTTGGTGTAAAATGGAACTGCTTGGAAGGCGCCCAAAAAAAATAGCAGGAGGACCTCGTTAAAAATAGGGTTTTGCTTCTAACATCTGGCCTGGACCCCAGGGGTGGCGGCTGAGTGCGGGCCTGCCAAGATGTTTAATATCCCCCAAACCTGGGAGGGCTCCAGGAGGAGAAGGCATTAG
Source organism: Procapra przewalskii (assembly GCA_006410515.1). Lineage (NCBI taxonomy): Eukaryota > Metazoa > Chordata > Mammalia > Artiodactyla > Bovidae > Procapra > Procapra przewalskii. Next base: position 279,093 of record SJYF01000349.1, read on the forward strand.
TCAGGCTATAAATGCAGGGTGCTATTTCCTCCCGGGGCCAACAAACTGCGAGGGGAGGCAGCTCGCCCAGGAGGGGTGTCGGGGCGCGCTCCCCCAGACCCCGGCGCTGGCTTCCAGCCACCAGGCAGAGAAGCAAGGTTTGCAGCCAGCCCCTTTTGGCCCCATCACCCCCAACAGCCCTTGAACCCTCATAAACTTTGGACTTGCTATTTTGTTAATTGGGGAATTCAACCACGACCGCCAATACAGAGATTTACGATGGATGACACCATTAACAATTACAATAAACACACACACACACGACTTAGGGATAGGAGAAACAGAGAAAGCAGTTTGGAAGAGAGAGAGAGAGAATAGTCACATCACTAGATGCCTGATGCAACTGCTGTTCTTACCCGGAGGTAATTTCCTCCAGTCCCTCTTACCTCTGTAAATTGATTTTGTACACGTTTAATTCTTGTGGTCCGAGAATTTCACACCCCTGGTCTTTCTTACCTAACACAGTATCAGCACTTCTCCCAGTGACTCATTAGTCTCGGCCACCATTCTGCCTGGGGCTTCCTTCCCTGGTGCCTGAGATGGTAAAGAGTTTGCCTCCAAAGCAGGAGACGCGGGTTCAATCCCTGGGTCGGGAAAATCCTAGAGGTGGACACAGCAACCCTCTCCAGTAACGCTGCCTGGAGAAGGACAGAGGAAGTCTGGTGGGCTTATAGTCCACAGGGTTGCAGAATCAGTTGGACATGACTGAAGCAACTTAGCACGGACACCATTCTGGTGCAGAGTCACCCCTGATGCACACAGCTTTCAGATTTCATTTTCAAAAACTAACCAACGGGCTTCACATCGGACACCCTGGCCTTCACTTGCTGCCCGTGACCAGACTCCCTGTACTTCCTTCCTCTTCCTCCCATCCTATATCCTCTGTACTTTTTGCCAAGATGCTTCTTCACCCCTAAATGGTGTAACCGGCTTTTGCTGAGACTTGTAACATTAATGCGGGCTGTTGATAATTTTGCTTGAAATGCTCTGCCTCCTTTTTCCCCTGAAGAGTTCTAGTTCAAATGCCTCCTTCTGTCTGCACCCCTCCCCTCCTCCTCTGTGAACACCGCCAACTCACGTTTAGCAGCCCCTGTGTCAAGACGCCTGTTTAATCCCCTAGGTGGGGAGAAAAAGACTTGCTCCTCTCTTGTCTCCTTCCAACCCCATTCAACAGGGCCAGCGAGAGACATTTGGTAGAGCTGAAAATCCTGACAGCTGCTTAATCCAGGCATATCAGATTCCTGGAGAGTGCCCGTGCCTCTGATGGTACCCGAAACAATTTTACAAAGCACGGGAGGTAGATATTTTAAAATCTAACAATTATCTTTTTGCAATTGTACATTACACAAACACAATAGTAGATGTATTTGAAAATTTAGTGAAAAGTTAACTGCTTCAATTTAAGGAAAAATGTGAGTAAATACTAACAAAATACTTTTAGTGTATGCAAATATGGCAAAATGATGTCTCTGGTACAAGAGAACCAAGGATGGGAAATACGTGCATAGACAAGGGAGGGCTACAGACACGTTCAAAGGACAAGGAAGTAATAAATACTCAGGATACAAACACTGCGTCCAGGTTTCCTGGACAGGAAGAAACATATGTATTCTTTGGGCAGTCTCAGACAAGAGTCTGCAAGCTGCATCCTCTGGGCCAAATCTGGCCCCTGGCTTGTTATTATAAATAAAGTTTTATTGAAACACAGCTACTCTCAATGGTCTATGAACTTTTGATGGCTGCTTTCGGACCACAAAGACAGAAATGACTGGCTGCGATAGAGACCAAAACAATACCTTTTAAAGTAAGATTCTGCCAACTAATCCAGGGGAGAGGCCTAAAATATGGGACTACAGGTCCTTAGGAAAGCAATTTCTGATCCGTCGGCTTGTATAACCCCTAAGATGCAAACCTAATGAGGATACTGGAAAAGGAACATCACTGCCTAGCTCCCCTTAGCAAAACAGACATGAACACATCAGACAGAGAATCAACAAAACAGAATTCAGTGAAGAGGACAAAACGTCCAGGCCACGTGGGGTTTATTTCAGGAATGCAGACTTAATACTGAAAGAGAAATCAACCAGCCCACCACGTTAAGAGCAAAGAAAAATCAGGTAAGTGGAAGATTCTGGAGCCAGAGGGTGTGTTCTGAATTCTAGCTCTATCTTCTCAACGCTTTGGGTCGCTCACCTGTCAATGATGGAGCCAGCTGTATCTACTGCTTGAAAAGAAAATGAAAGCATTAGTTGCTCAGTCGTGTCCAACTCTTTGCAACCCCATGGGCTCTAGCCTGCCAGGCTCCTCTGACTATGAGATTCTCCAGGCAAGAATACTGGAGTGGGTTGCCATGCCCTCCTCCAGGGGATCTTTCTGACCCAGAGATCGAACCTGGGTCTCCTGCATTGCAGGCAGACGCTTTTTCTATCGTCTCGAGCCACCAGAGAAGTCCCATCTCCATCTTAGGGGGAAAGAGTCTGACTCATCAAGAACTGAGAATCATGCTCATGCTCAGTAAATGGGACCTACAGTCACTCAGACAAAACAATGGAACAGATGGAAACGCTGATAAGATACAGGGAGTGCCTGGCTGACAGAGGCGAGGACGAGAGGCCTGGGCGTGGAGGCAGTCAGAAAGATACCGTGAACTAGAAACAGATGACAGTGATTCTGACATTTTCACGGGAAAGCTGGATGAGGTTACGGGGTCAGAAGAAGTTCCTCTTTGCAGGGGAGGAATAGTGGTCAGGAAATGGCAATGCTCTCAGTGTAGGATCATGTTGAAGAATGCTTGGGGAATACACAACGTACACAGCAGTACCTAAGGCAACGGAGAGGCTGGAGGTGGCCCCCCCAGACTGGGGGATCTGAGGAGAGGCTGGGGAGAGACCCCCCCCCACTCCCACCCCCAGACTGGCGGAGGAGACGTGAGTGAGGGACGGAAGCCTAGACCTGGATGTGGGAGGAAAAGAAAAAAGGATGTCACCTTGGGGATCGTGGCATTTTAGATGTGGACAGAGGAGACGTCACTAAGGCTACAGACAGAAGCTGTGTCTGACAGTCCAGATGACTGGCTCGCTGAGTCTGGAAGGAAGAAAGGGAACTGTGACTGGCAGAATGAAGCACATCAAAGCTGGACACTTTGAAGGTCACATTAGAATATCAGAGCAGGCAGATCTTAAATGTGATGGTGTATGAACTTTGGAAACAGGCACCGTGGTAAGCACGGTTAATTCATCTCAGCTAAAAAAGGAAACGGGAACCATCTGACGCTTTTTCATATCGTCCCCACCCTTTAAAGGGGGGAAGCAATGGCCTAAGAAGCCTTAAGGACGTCTTCAACAGCACCTAACCTTTCTCTGATGGCCATACCCATAGAAACGATTTGGCTATATTGAGCAAGACGCACATTGAAACAAGCGTAACTTACATGCAGGCTTCCCAGGTGGCTTAGTGGTAAAGAATATACCTGCCAAGGCAGGACACTCAGGAGATGTGGGTTCAATCCCTGGGTTCAATCCCTGCAGAAGGAAGTGGCAACCCACTCCAGTATTCTCGCCCGAAAAATCCCACGGACAGAGGAGCCTGGGGTGGGGTGGGGCTAAAGTCCACGGGGTCGCGAAAGAATTAGACGTGGCTGGAAGATTAAACAAGAACTTACAAACACTTGGCCAATTTTCAAATGCTTTTCTAGCGAACTGCTTTCTCCCGATTCTCGGAGAAGTAATCAAGCACAGGAATGGCAAACCAGGAATCAGCTTTGAACGCGTGAACGACGGAAAGCAGCACGCTCAGAAAAGACGGCGCAACCACAGCCGCCTGGGAAGCCGGGAGGACTGTGCGCCTCGGGGACGCAGCAAGAGGAACCCTGCCACGGTGTTCTGCTGCGCTTCCGTGGGTTATCATCACACCCAAAGGGCAGTTCAGGAAGACACTCTTTTTTCTGAATGAAGAGGAGCTCGTTGGCAACGGGCGCCACTCAAAGAAGGTTTGGGATGAGACGACCCCACACAGTGCAGAGTCTTTCAAAACCCCTAAGGGGCCTAAGGGGAGATCGGACCCCCAGACTGAGCTCCGTCTTGCAAAGGAAACGTGGGCAAGCTTTGCTGTGGGAGGTGTGTGCAGCCCTGCCCCGACAAAGCTCTCCTGGGGGGTGCTTTACGTTCTTCTACGTGAGAGGCGTGGGTATCACATTCTCCAGCTACTTACCCGTCTCTACACTCTTTACAGTGAGTTTTCAAATGTGAGGTAAAAACACCCAAGTGCACACGTGACGGATACACAACCGCACACCACAGGTGTCCAGTTGGAGGGGACTAGGGCTGGGTGGACAGCCTGGGTCTGCCCAGGTGCTCCTGCCCCTTCGACAAGAGTTGCAGGTCCACAGAGAAGCCTGGATGGCCAAGCTTGGGAGGCTAGAAGCTCAGCCCCTTCGCCATCAGACCTGCTGCAGGGGGAACCAGGTGCCATTACATTGCTCAGCCAGGAGGGGACACCCGCAACTGTGCCCAGTTCTCCTGGACTGGACCCCACGCACCTCTGCCCTCGGCTGACTGTAACCTGTCTCTTTTTTACTTGGGTGGGGGGGTTGTTCCCAGGTGCTGCTGGGGGTGAAGAACCCTCCTGCCAATGCAGGAGACTTAAGAGATGCGGGTTTGAGCCCTGGGATGGGAAGATCCCCGGGAGGAGGGCAAGGCGGCCCACTCCTGGAGAATCCTTGCCTGGGGAATCCCCCTCCGCCCCCCAGTCCATACGGTCACCAGAGTCACCGAGAGTCACTTGAAGTGACTTGGCACCCACGTACGGATTCTATCTCAATGGAGAAAAACTGGAGCTATCAATTCAAACATGGGCTCTATTGGATACTGTATAAACAAGCTGGACAAACAATATACACTCAGTGGTACATGATTAAGAGGAATGTAACAAAAATGGAGACGTAGCATCGACTTTGATTAACTTGTTGATCTTTCCGATTGACTTTTCTTGAGACCTAAGTGCCATGTGACAAAGTTTAAGTTTGGGGTATACACTGTGATGATCTGACACATGGATACACATTGTGGAAGAACTACACAATAAAGTCAGTTCACATATGCAGCACCTCACATGATTAACCTGTATTTAATTCACTGGGAACACTTCCACGATCTTAAAACCTCAGCAACCTCGAATACCCAATATACCACTACAAACAGGTTATAATCGGCATCTTTTTGCTGTAACCCACAGCGAGTTTAACGGTTACTGAATTCTGTGAATCCTGGAGTGGGTAGCCTATCCCTTCTCCAGGGGATCTTACCAACCCAAGCATCGAACCTAGGTCTTCCGCATTGCAGGCGGATTCTTTGTTTACCAGTTGAGCCCCAAGGGAAGCCCAAGAATCCTGGAGTGGGCAGCCTATCCCTTCTCCAGTGGATCTTCCCGGCCCAGGAATCGAACCGGGGTCTCCTGCATTGCAGGCAGATTCTTTAGCAACTGAGCTACCAAGGAAGCCCAAATTCTGTGACTCCTTCTAGCAAATCATAGAGCCTAGGGGTAATCTAGGAGACAGGGATAGATCACCAAAGAACTGGAAACAAAGAAATGAGACATTTCTGTTTCACCTGACTTAATTCCTTGCTCCCTCTCTCCCTTTCCTTCCTCACAGCTTGCAGGATTGTAGATGCCCAACTGGGGATCGAACCCCGGTCCCAGCAGTGAAAACTCCAAGTCCTAGCCACTGGACCACCGGGGATTTCCCTCACCTGCTTTTAACTTACTTTTATCCTGTGCTCATGAGGACAAACCATTCAGGTATTCCTTACTTATTGTCTGATGAAACGAATATTTTCCTGTATGCTTTCTAAAGCAAAGACGACCACTGCCTCACAGAAGTGCTTGCCTTTACCGTTTCATAAGGATTCTCTTTTTAAACGGGGACAACATTAGCAATGTAAAAACGCCACCGCAGTCAGAAAAGTATTTTTAGCGACTCAGCTGAACAATGAGCCCTGAACCTGGGTTTAAATTAAGCTAGCTGAACCATTAAAATGCCTTCCTGAATCGGGGGCAGGGAGGGGGGTGGCATGTCTAGGATAAGAAGGCAGTCCAAGCTCCCAGGAAACACAGTGGAGCCTACAGGGGACCCCTCAGCTGCTGGAATTAGAGGGCAATGCTGCTGAATCATTTCTGGAGATGCAATTATTTACAAATGTTAAGAGTAACACCCTTCCCCTGGTTATCTAATCTCCTCACCAGGAGTCAAAAAAAAAAAAAAACCCCCAAAGAAAAACAAAAGCCAGATTGAAGACAGCTACTCCCAATTAGTTTATTATCTGCTGGAGAACAGTATTGGCAGAAGTTCCCCTCCTTCCTCGAGGGGAAAAATACTCTGAAAAAGTTTAATAAAAACAGGGANNNCTAGGACCACTGTTAAGAGTTCACTTGTGTTCTGCAGAAAGAATCAAAATGCAGCCCAAGAAGATGAAAAAGAAGGGAGAAATAAGAATCTCGTTACAACTCCACTTTGCAATAAAAACTAACTGAAGAAACACATCCCACAAGTGAAGGATGTGGTTCTCAACTAGGGGTGGTTCTGTCCTCAGCGGGACATCTGTTAAAGGTCAGAGACATCTTTGGTTGTCACCACGTAGGGCGAGGGGGGCAGGGCGTTCCTGTCATGCAGTGGGTGGAGTCCAGGGATGCGGTCTTAAGAACCTACAATTCAGCATAGCCGCCCAGCCCATGCGTGAACAGTGCTGAGGTTCAGGAAGCCTGGCCTCTAGGAAAGGTTGAGCGTCTTTAGATAATGCATGCTGTTCCGACCATTCAGAGTCCCTCCAAGAGATTCAGTTCAGTTCAGATGCTTAGTCGTGTCCGACTCTTTGTGACCCTATGGACCGCAGCACGCCAGGCATCCTTGTCCATCACCAACTCCCAGAGCTTACTCAAACTCATGTCCATTGCATCGCCGATGCCATCCAACCATCTCATCCTCTGTCATCCCCTTCTCGTCCTGCCCTCAATCTTTCCCAGCATCAGGGTCTTTTCAGATGAGCCAGTTCTTCGCATCAGGTGGCCAAAGGATTAGAGTTTCAGCTTCAGCATCAAGTCCTTCCAATGAACATTCAGGACTGATGTCCTTTAGGATGGACTGGTTGGATCTCCTTGCTGTCCAAGGGACTCTCAAGAGTCCTCTCCAACACCACAGCTCAAAAGCATCAATCCAAGAGATGAAGACCCTCAAACTCTGCCCACCTAGAATAAATCTGCAAGGTGACGACCACAAAGGGGCTATTGAAAACCTGGCAAGACACGGGACCAGAAGTGCGGAAGAACACCGAAGAACACCATTAAAACACTTATTGATTTTCGGCTGTGATGGGTCTTCGGTGCTGTGGGCAGCGGGCTTTGCTCTGGCTGCGGCCAGCACTGGCTACTACCGGAGCTCCTCACCACACTGGCTTCTTCTGTTGCAAGACCACGGTTTCTAGGGGCACGTGGGCTAAGTCATTTCAGCTCATGGCCTTAGTGGCTCTCCAGCACGTGGCATCTTTCCAGACCAGGGATCGAACCTGGGTCCCATGCACTGGCGGGCGGATTCCTACCCACGACGCCACCAGGGCAAGTCCCTGAATACGGACTTTTATCCTTCTGCTAACGATACAGCCTGTCCAGCGCCTATGGTGCCAAGCAAATGCAGAACGGCTTCTCACGACAATGTCCCAGGAGGAGCCAGCAAGGTGAGCCTGGCCTACGATGGACACTTGAGTCTGCTGAATTACCAAGGAAGCAAAAATCCAGCTCTGGATACACGACAACCGCTGTTCACCTTCAGATGACTCTTATTTTTCTGTTGCAAAAAGCCCCAGAATGGCTATCTGCTTCTAAGCTACCACGGTAACGCTCAAACCCATTATACAAAAGACATTCCATCAGAACGGAGGTCTGCGCCTTGGCTAACGACCTGCTAAATCTTAATAAAAATGTCTCAGCTCCATTTGTATTCCTGACCACCTTCTCTTTCTCAGTCATAGGCAAACCTCTGCAGACCGTGGAAGCACAGGCATGATTTCTCTGGTCTGTATTTTAGTAATTTCAAGATGATCATGAGCTCAAAGGAAGCTGTGAAAACAGTGGAGTCATTTCACCCAGCCACCTTCAACGGTGACATCTTCTCTTGCCATGCTGCTGCTAAGTTGCTTCAGTTGTGTCCGACTGTGTGACCCCATAGACGGTAGCCCACCAGGCTCCCCTGTCCCTGGGATTCTCCAGGCAGGAACACTGGAGTGGGTCGCCATTTCCTTCTCGGAGAGCGTCAAAACCAGGGAGTGACATTCAGCTGACGGGTCACCTGACTGCAAACCTTCAGCTTTCCTCATTTCTGATCGGGGTGTGAGCATCACCTAGGCACAAAGCGTCTACGTGAAAGCCGTTCAGTCATGTCTGACTCTTTGTGACCCTGTGGACTGTAGCCCACCAGGCTCCCCTCTCCATGGGATTCTCCAGGCAAGAATACTGCAGTGGGATACCTTTCTTTCTCCAGGGGATCTTCCCCACCCAGGGATCGAACCCAGGTCTCCTGCACTGGCAGGCAGATTTGTCTTTTTTAAACCACTGAGCCACCTGAGAAGCACTTATTCAGTGAATTCCACCATGTGAGATCTTCCCAGGCCAGGGATCAAACCTGTATCTCCTAAATCGGCAGATGGATTTTTAATCCCCGGACCACCAATATGCAGTTTTTACACTGCTCAGGAACATTTCTGCAGAGCCATACCTCTGTGTGTTCAGAACAGAACCATCCCTCGGCTCTGTGCTTGGAACTGCCTGTGGAGAGAAAATGCCACCTAAATCTTACTGTGAATCTGCCATGAGGGGGGCAAGACAGGGCATGTGTGTGTTGCTACCTGGCCAGAACTTTCTAACCATTCTCTTAACAGAAGCTCCACGAAATGAATGAATAAATGCCATCTACCTTCCACTGAAAAACCTCAAGAGTCTGGTTATGCAACATGTATTCACAAGGGTAATATACAGTGATGTGTGTATTGTGTCAACCAAATGAAACATGCCTGATTCTACCTGGCCAGTCACGTGATTGCAGATATGGGCTCGAAACCAATCCATCCTAAAGGAAATCAACCCTGAATACTCACTGGAAGGACTCATACTGAAGCTGAAGCGCCGATACCTTGACCACTTGATGTGAAGAGCAGAGTCACTGGAAAAAGATGCCAATGCTGGGAAAAATGGAAGGCGGGAGGAGAAGGGGACGCCAGAGGATGAGATGGTTGGGTGGCATCACTGACTCGGAGTTTGAGCCAGCTCCAGGAGTCGGTGATGGACAGGGAGGCCTGGCGTGCTGCAGTCCACGGGGTCCGCAAAGAGTCAGACACGACTTGAGCCACACGACAGGAAAGAGCACGTGTCCTGTGTGTAGGTGCTTACGTGTGAAAACCACCAGCGCTCCTCGCAGAAGACAGCAGGTATGGCTGTGCTAACGTAGGCAACAGATATGCATAACAGATTAGACTCTTGAGCCTGAACCTTGGCAAAGCAGGAAGTATACTTCACTGAATAAGGAGCTTCCAATCTTATGCAAAGGTGTTCATTTAATTTTTTAGTCTTTATTCAAAGTCTCACCATGTTGCTTCTGTTCTATGTTCTGGGTTTTTTGGCCTCGAGGCACATGGCATCTTACCTCCCCAACCAGGGATCAAACCTACAACCCGTGCATTGGAAGGTGACGCCTTAACCACTGGACCACCAGTGAAGTCCCTCGAGGGTCTTTTTGTTGTTGTTCAGTCGCTATGTCGTACCAGAGACTCTTTTGAGACGCCCAAGGACCGCAGCACGCCGGGGGCGCGAACGTTTCAAAATCCCTGCAATAAGCAGAGAAATGCACCATCGCGTTGATTTCTGATACATGTGCAATGAATTTCTGCCATCTGCGCCATAACCAAAGGCTGCTTTTATTGTCTAGAGTGTTTCAAATGACAGCCACCAGGGACACCCAGCCTGGTAACACCTGACACAACATTAGGGAAACTCAATCTCTCACTCGTGTTTCTGGTTCGCTGTCAACGCCACCACCACAGTCGTCAAATGGTTTTGATTAAGGGCTCTGTGTGTTTTTCACAGTGTGCAGATCTCGGTCACAGTGCTAGAGGGGGGGGCGGAAATACTTCCCCCAAGCCATGAATGCCTTGGGTGAATTTGCAGGAATACTCCTGCAAATCAATGCACGTGGAGTTCTAGCTTCTGCGTTCCAAGGTGGGGCAATGGTAATGAGCCTGAATGCCCATGCAGGACACTCAGAGGACGTGGGTTCGATCCCTGGGTGGTGAAGATCCCCTGGAGGAGGGCATGGCAATGCACTCCAGTATTCTTGCCTGGGAGGTCCCACGGACAGAGGAGCCTGGCGGGCTACCGTCCGCGGGGTCACAGAGTAAGACATGACTTACGGACTAAGCATATCAAGTTCAGTTCAGTCACTCAGTTGTGTCCGACTCTTTGCGACCCCATGGACTGCAGTACGCCAGGCCTCCCTGTCTATCGCCAACTCCCGGACTTACTCAAGCTCATGTCCATCAATTTGGTGATGTCATCCCACCATCTCATCCCCTGTGGTCCCCTTCTCCTCCTGCCTTCCATCTTTCCCAGCATCAGGGTCTTTCCCACTGAGTCAGCTCTTCGCATCAGGTGGCCAAAGGACTGGAGCTTCAGCTTCAGCATCAGTCCTTCCAGTGAATACTCAGGACTGATTTCCTTTAGGATGGACTGGTTGGATCTCCCTGCAGTCCAAGGGACTCTGAAGAGTCTTCTCCAACACCACAGTTCAAAAGCATCAATTCTTCGGCGTTCAGCTTTCTTTATAAAGAACTCCAGTTTCTTTATAAAGTTGTATGTCCAACTCTCACATCCATCCATGACTACTGGAAACACCATAGCCTTGACCAGATGGACCTTTGTCTGCAAAGTAATGTCTCTGCTTTTTAATATGCTGTCTAGGTTGGTCACAGCTCTTCTTTCAAGGAGCAAGTGTCTTTTTAATTTCATGGCTGCAGTATCTACCTGCTGTCTACCTAGCATTCCTCCCAGAGCCTCCCACCCAGTTTCCTGGAGAAGGGTGCACTGGCTCAGGAGAAGCAGGAGGGCAGGCGTGGACCCAGTCCCACCCAGCGGAGCCGCAGGAACCATGACCCCGGTAACAGGTTCGCAGAGGCTAATTTCAAACCCTGAGAGGAAGCGTTACCATTCACCAGTATCCTGCAGATGTATCTCCAGGGGGTCAATTTCCGATATTCCCTGTGCCCCAGGCACCGATTATCAATAGCTCTGCGGCGGCAATGAAATCTATAAAACCACCAGCGGTTGTGAATTGCCTTGCTGTTGAGTGAGACTGAAGCGGACGCAGTAGATTCTGATAAACTGAACTCACTTCTGTCACCTGGCCCAGCAGTGCGCCTCCCAGACACCCACCCAAGAAAAAGGATAACCCCAGAGCACAAAAGCCTGTGTGCAAATGCCCTAGGTGCCTTAGTTGGAAATGACCCAAATGCTCTTCCACAGGACAAACGACTAACCATAAAATGGAATATTGGGCCCGGCTCAATCTCTTAAGTCGAGTCCAACTCTTTGAGACCTTACGGACCATAGCCCGCCAGGCTCCTCTGTCCACAGGATGCTCCAGGCAAGAATACTGGAGTGGGTTGCCATGCCCTCCTCCAGGGGATCTTCCCGACCCAGGTATCGAACCCGCATCTCCTGCATTGGCAGGCGAGTTCTTTACCACTGTGGAAGCCCACAGGAAATGGAAGACCATGTAGCAGACAAAGGCAGTACTACTGAAGTATGCACCAGCGTCACCCAATCGCAGATGCCAGACTCTCAAGGGTACACGCGCAGAGATTCACTTCTATCACTCTTGCAGAGGCAAGACTCCATTGCCAGGAATCAGCGGTGGTCACCAGCAGCTGCGGTGGGGTGACGGGTAGACTACGAAGGTTTAAGGGGGACTTTTTGGGGTGGTGGAACCATTCCATATCTTGTCTGTGCAGGTGTTTCTATCACTCGGAACATCTGGCAGGCGCTGTACATCTGTACTCTAAAAAGGGTCAATTTTCTGGCGTGAAAATTATATTCTATGTTAACAAAAAAAAAAAAACTTGGTAAGAGATGAAGGTGTGGAGGGATGGAGAAGCTGGACACTGATCATGAAGGGCACTGACGAGCTGGGTGGCAGAGACGCTCTGCCTCAATCTGCTTCTTAAAAATCATCCGGATGACAAAAGTGACCACCTGATTAACCCCCAAGAGGCAGAGGCCGATGGACTCCTAGCCCTCAAAGGCAGACTGCCGCACCTCATGCAAAAAATAAAAGCACTAGGCCACTTTGCTGCTGGGGCTGCTCAAAATCTCCAGCTGAACTGGGAGAAAAAAAAAAAAAGCCTTGCTCACTAACCGATCTTCCTTATCTGGCTGCCAGGAGGAGCACATCAACAGCAGCATGCAGAGAGCGCCTTCCACAGGCACGGCCCTTGCGTTAGACAACAGTGACGCCATGAAATTCCGTCTGCCTTAGAGGCTGTGGAACCCACGGCAGGGTGTGGGGGAGGCCAGAGAGGAACCCTAGATGATGCGAATTCGGCCTCTTGAGGGCAGAAAAGGAAGCCCCTTTTCAAGATGCTTTTCCTGAGTTGGCAGAGATGTGATGTGCATTTGGTCGTAACATTTTCAGGGTAGTGTTGCTTCTGTACCGTGCCTCCCAGCTGTCTGGTGGGGTGGGGTGCGTGAGGAATCAATGTTCTGATGGGGACCACCTTCCCTGCAGCCCCGAACATCCTGGCTGGCACATGCACTGCGGGA
>SJYF01000349.1:293448-311592 GCA_006410515.1 Procapra przewalskii
TGTGGTCGGGACGAAGAAAACCATATACCCCACCCGTGTGTGTGTGTGTGTGTGTGTGTGTGTGTGTGTACACACACACACAGAAACACACACACAATATGTATATTCCAGCCCACAAATGCCCTCCCTATGGTAGGGGCTGAGAACATCCAATCACCCCACTCCCCATGTTGTATACACCATATGTATACACCAGCCTACAAATGCCCTCCCTGTGGGGGGGCGGTCTGAGAATATCTTATCACCCCAACTGCCATGTATATACACGATATGTATACATCAGCCCATAAATATCCTCTCTATGGTGGGGGCCAAGGACACCACTCTACCCTCTCCCTATATATACATATATCTATGTGTATATATATATACACCATACATATATACCAGACCACAAAACCCCTTCCTATGATGGGGGCCGAGAACATAAAATCACCCCACGTTCAGAAAATCACCCCACTTTCACATATATACACCAGCCCATAAATATCCTCCCTATGGTGGGCACCAAGAACACGAAACACCCCACCTCCATATACACACACACACACACACCCCCCACATTTACATGTCTGCTTGTGTGCTTAGCGGCCCAGTAGTGTCCGAGATGCTTTGCAACCCCGTGGACTGCAGTCCGCCAGGCTCCTCTGTCCATGGGATTCCCCAGATAAGAATACTGGAGTGGGCTGCTATCCCTCCTCCAGGGGATCTTCCTGACCCAGGAACTGAACTGGGGTCTCCTGCATTGCAGGTGGATTCTTTACCAGCTGAGCCACCAGGGAAGTCCCCATAGGTATACACCAGCCCCCATATGCCCTTCCTCTGGTGGGGGCTGAGAACACTCAGATCACCCACCCCCCCATGTATATACACCACATGTATACACCAGCCCATAAACATCCTCCGTACGGTGGGGGCCAAGGACACCCTATCACCCCACCCTATAATATATATACCATACATACACACCAGTCCACAAATGCCTACCCATGGTGAGAGCTGAGAACATGAAATCACCCCACCTCCATATATACACACACCATATGCATGTGAAGTCAAAGCTGCTCAGTCGTGTCCGACTCTTTGCGAACCCATGGACTATACAGTCCATGGAATTCTCCAGGCCAGAATACTGGAGTGGGTAGCCTTTCCCTTCTCCAGGGGATCTTCCCAACCCAGGTCTCCTGCATTGCAGGCAGATTCTTTACCAGCTGATCCACCAGGGAAGCCTACATGTATACATCAGCCCATAAATACCCTCCCTACGGTGGGTGCCAAGAACAGCAACCACCCCACTTACACTCACACACACACACACACACACACACACACACACACCATATTTATATATCAGCCCACAAATGCCTTCCCTATGGTGGGTGAGAACACCCCAGCACTCCACTTCCCCATGAATATACACCATATGTCTACACCAGCCCATAAATTCCCTCCCCGTTTAGCCGCGGCCAGGAACACCAACTGCCCCACCGCCATCTAGATGCACCATACGTATACACCAGACCACAAGTGCCCTCCCGAGGATGGGGCCCCAGAACACCAAATCCTCCTCACTCCCATCTATCACAACTGCTCTTGGTCTTAATGGGCTTCCCTTGTGGCTCAGCTGGTAAAGGATCTGCCTGCAGTACGGGAGACCTGGGTTGTATCCCTGGGTGGGGAAGGTCCCCCTGGAGAAGGAAAAAGCCACCCACTCCAGTATTCTGGCCTGGAAAATCCCATGGAAAGAGGAGCCTGGTCAGTTATAGGTGGTCGGGTTACAAAGACTCAGACAGGACTGAGTGACCAGCACTTGACTTCACTTTATTAGAGGTACTTCCTTGATGGCTTAAGATGGTAAAGAATCTGCCTGCAATTTAAAGAGACCTGGGTTCAATTCCTCAGTTTGGGAAGATCCCCTGGAGAAGGGAAAGGCCACCCACTCAGTATTCTGGCCTGGAGAATCCCATGAACCAGACAGTCCACGGGGTCGCAAAGAGTCGGAAAGGATGGAGCGAGTTTCACTTTCCCGTCACTGATCATTCCAGGCTGGCTTCGGGCGAACAGAAACGTCAGCGGAAACAAGAACACGTTCTCTCATCCCGCTCCGAGAGCAGGACGGCCCAGCCCCTTCTCCGCCTCCCTTCAGTCCTGTGAATGAGAGCGTCGGGAGCGCTCTCTTCTCTATAGCCTGGGTTTTCCATCCGTGGTTGCTGGCCCTGCAGGCGGCGTGTTGGAAGAAGGTGTTTTTCCCCGTTCCGGGCAGGAAGCCGGCTCCTTACCTGACTCCTGGAGATATCGGTATACCAAGAAGTTCACCTCGTCACTGGTAATGCTCATCTTAGCCTCACCTCGCGGGGATGAGGTCTTTACGAAGCAGCAGCCACCACCCTCTGTCGGAAAAGGCGAGAGGAGAAAGCGGAGAGACGTTTCAGACACTGCCTGCGTGTTCCTCCTCCACCGCGTTTCTTTCGGAAAACAATGAACACATGTAAAACTAATGCCCGATTCCTGCCGTACGTTCTGGTAACATAAAGGCTTTATAATTATCTAAACACATACAGGTGAAAACGTTCCCCTGTATTTTCTGGTGACATAAAGCTTTTATAATTACCTAAACATATAAACATACAGGTGAAAAATGTCCCCTGTATTTTCTGCTTATGTGAAGATTTTATAATTATCTAAACATATAAACATACAGGTGAAAAGTATCCCCTGAAACATGAGCTGATGCGTTTTATAAGGCTGGCGTGGACCCATCTACAAACCACATTAATGGAGACAAAATCAGGGGCACCAGAAACGAGACCACCACAACGTGATTCAGTGAAGATCCCGCAGCAGTTGGTACCGAGCTTCAGCAGAACCCCGAGACAGAAGGTGGCTGGTTGCACCAGCTGGCCCTTCCGTAGACAGACGAGGAAGATTACCAGGGGTACCCCCACAGTCCTGTCGACACCCCTAGGTGGGGTGACCACGTGGCCCCGTTCACACCTGTGGGTCTGCGGCACAGATGACTCACAGCAACCTCCCACGCATCGAAGTGCCATGCCGAACCCGACGGTCACCGAACCGACAGGGCGCACGTGGCCCCAAGACACACATCAGCGAGACGCTGGGTCATCGCCACGGTGACGTGACTTCTATTAGGAGGTGGGGAGTCAGCAAGCCGCCCCAGGGACACAGAGCGAACTGACAGCGTTCGATTCTGCAGCAGACTGGCCGAGACCCTGGCACCTTCAGGGATGGACTGAGCACTCCCCGGGACCCAGGGGCAGCAAGACCAGCCTGTGTGCCCAGACCATGGACTCTGAGATGGCAGGAGTCGGCCTGTATCATCGGCCAAGCAGGATCCATACAGAGCTCAGAATGCTTGTGCGTGCTAAGTCGCTTCAGTCATGTCCGACCCTCTGCAACCCCCATGGACTATGTGTAGCTCCGCCAGGCTCCTCCGTCCCTGGGACTCTCCAGGCAAGGATGCTGGAGTGGGCTGCCATGCCCTCCCTCCACGGAAGTGCTTGTGCTGGCTGCAGTGAAGCTAGGGGAACCCCAGAGCAATGGTTTGGCCCTCCAAGGATTGATTGGCTGGAGGTAAGGAGAACCATGTCCTGAGGGCACGAAGGAGAACAGAGAACGTGGAACTTGGGGTGTCGGGGGGTGGGGCTTGAGGCTGAGCCAGGATGCCTGATGCTGACTGCACCTTCATCCCTATGCAGCTGTGGACCGCAGGCCTCAATTTTCCGCCTATGGCAACTGCAGATGCTAAGAACCACTGCCCTCCCCCTGCCCCGGCAAGGTGGTGAGGATGAGATGCTTCTACACACACTTCCAGACCAGGGCCCCGAGCACCGCAGAGACCCAGGAGGGCTGTTAATCCTGCTGTGGCCCCTGCAAGCATCCTCAAAGCAGAGACCACACCCGCCCCCAAGGAACACGCCTCCGAAAACAACAACAGAAAGGGGTTCTTGATTAGTGACATGGTGTTTATTTCTTGCCTGACCCAGTTATGATTCACGCGTGCGTGTGCTCTGTTGCGCCCGGCTCTTTGTGACCCCCATGGACTGTGGCCCGCCAGGCTCCTCGGTCCACGCGATTTCCCAGGCAAGAATACCGGAGTGGGTTGCCATGCCCTTCTCCACAGTTTTCACTGGAGGCACCTCCCATTAGGTAGACCTGAGATCTCTGCGGTTGTGACTGGGCAGAAAGGAAATGACCGTCTTCACTGTGTGGTAAAAACCACACATTCCCTCACTGTTCTGGTTTCAGAAGAAGAAAAAATCAGTGTGAGCTGATGACACGTCTGGAGACTTCCTGCTTACCATGAGTATTCCAACATAAATAACCACTGGGGGGCTGAAATCCATCAGGAAGCTGAAGGGAAGATTATTTACAGTATTTTTCTTTTTTTTAATGACTTAATTTCCAGGTGGCAAGACTCTTAATAACCACGGTCAGAAAACAGTTTGAAATTCAGTTGCAAGAGAAGTCGTGTCTATGATGTTATACTTAAAATGGAGAACAGGACCTGCTGGACAGCACAGGGAACTCTGCTCAATCCTCTGTAATAACCTTATGGTTCCCAGGGGGAAGGATGGGGGGCGGGGAGGGATAGTTAGGGAGTCTGGGATGGACATGCACACACTGCTGTGTTTAACATGGAGAACCAAAAAGGACCTGCTGGACAGCACAGGGAACTTTGCTCAGTGTCACGTGGCAGCCTGGATGGGAGGGGAGTCTGGGGGAGAAGGGACGCATTTGATGTGCGGCTGAGCCCCTTTGCCTTCCACCGGAAACTACAGCAATGTTGTTAATCAGCTGTACCCCAATACCAAATACAAAGTTGAAAAATATATAGTTTTTCTTTTGTTAAGGGAGTGGGAAATGGTGTCCAAGGGTTTGGCTGTATTGCGCGTACAGCATTTAATATGCTTTCATACTCCAGAAAGGGACAGGACCGCTCCCCAAACAATAAAATCTGAACTGCTCTGTGATGATCTTAAAGGATGTAATGACCACACAGGGCCACTTGAGCATCGGCTCGGGGAGATGAAGACAGAAAGGGCGAGTGAGTTTCCCTGCCCACGGGCGGGGAGCCTGGTTCGGAAACAATGACTCCAGGGTGGGGAGCGTGGTGTTCGGCGTGATATCATCCGTGGCAGAAGTTTCTCTCTTAGCAAATCGGTGCCGTTAGGACATGACACGGTCTCTTAACGTCCTCTCAGCAGCCCCTTCTGTCCTTCTCCAGGGATGGAGGAAAAAGTCTGTCTGAGGTCTTGTCTCTGCTACGAGTCTGCTGGCCCGGACGCTGGAAGAATGCATCGTGTAAAGTGATCTTCTGGACAAGGCTCAGGGCTCTGGGACTTGATCCCATGCGGAGTGAGGGTGCCGAGCCAGAGCTGCTG
This sequence comes from Procapra przewalskii, assembly GCA_006410515.1. Classification (NCBI taxonomy): domain Eukaryota; kingdom Metazoa; phylum Chordata; class Mammalia; order Artiodactyla; family Bovidae; genus Procapra; species Procapra przewalskii. The sequence goes on from SJYF01000349.1 coordinate 298,851, forward strand.
GAAAATCTGCTGTAAATGACCTCACTGCAGCAAGGCGCTTTCACAAATTCTCTGCCGACTGCAACGCAGTAGGTCTCACCTCCTGGCTTCCCTTCTCCATAACACCGGGGGTGGTTTAACCGATCAGTCGTGTCCAACTCTATGCGACCCCATGGAATGTAGCCCACCAGGCTCCTCTGCCCATGGGATTCTCCAGGCAAGAATACTGCAGTAGGTTGCCATTTCGTCCTCCAGGGGAGCTTTCCAACCCAGGGATCAAACCTGTGTCTGCTGTATTGGCAGGCGGATTCTTTACCGAGCCACCAGGGAAGTCTATAACATTGCTGTCTTTTCAAATGAAAACTGTGTTTTCCAGTGGCCAGTTGTTTAACGTGTGCACCAACATTAACATATAAATGGTCTTGTGCACACTGCTGGAGACCAAGGTGGAGAGGAAGCAAGCCTGTTTCATCAGGTTGCACACCCGCTCTGCTTGCATTAACTGAAACAAAGCCGCCACGTAACTGTTGGAAAACGACTGCAAACTTTTTTGTTGTTGTTCAAAGACAGTGTTGAGTACTAGTCAATAAATGATGGCTTTTATAGCTGGACTTCAGGTATTGCAGAATATATATAGAATAGATTGGACAGGGAACAAGAAATGCCAACAGTGGTTTCACCTTCTTTTCTACCCGCCCCCCCCCAGACTTATCTTCATTTTACTAAAGAGTATTTGCATGGAGATTATTCTACAGTAAGAAAAAGAGTCCCCCCCCAAAGGTAAGATTTTTCACTAATTTTATATTTATATTTATTTACTTGGGAGCCCAATGGTCCAAAATTGTAAACACAATCAAAGAACTATTCCTTCCTCACCCGAGTCCACATGCTCAGCAGAGACACGCATGCGTGCTCGCTTGCTTCACTGTGTCTGACTCTGCAACCCTATTACCTCAGCCCGCCAGGCTCCTCTGTCCATGGGATTCGCCAGGTGAGAATGCTGGAGTGGGTGGCCCTGTTCGCCTCCAGGGGATCTTCCCAACCCAGGGACTGAAACCACGTCTCTGACGTCTCCTGCATTGGCAGGTGGGTTCTTAACCACTATCGCCACCATCTGAGTAAGAGAATGAAGTAACCTAGTAAGATTGCAGTCCTCAAAAGGATTTTCATGACCGGTGATGACGTCCACGATACGGTGCTATGTGAAAAAAAAGAGGCGGCTTCAAATGGAATGCGCGTGTGCCTAAGTTTCATTTTGTACACACACACACATGGCCTCCCCGATGGCTCAGTGGGTAAGCAATCTGCCTGCAACGCAGGAGACCCAGGTTCAATCCCTGGGTGGGGAAGATCCCCTGGAGAAAGAAATGGCAATCCACTCCAGTATTCTTGCCTAGAGAATTCCATGGACAGAGGAGCCTGGCAGACTACAGTCTATGAGGTTGCAAATAGTCAGACACGACTTAGCAACTAAACCACACACACACACACACACACACACACACACACACATGTACAAATAAAAGATACCCTCTAAATTCTAAACAGTCAAATAAAACGCACCAGTCTCTCCAGGGCTGGGATGATGCTGGACTTAAATCCAAGTACACGTGGCGTGCCTTTTCAGTATTTTCCTCATTTCCTCCTATGAACGTGAACTGCAGTCACATTCATTAGGATGTAATTAAAATCTGGCAGCGTCTTCAGAAATCAGTATGAGAACAACCCAGCTAAGGACGAAAGAAATTGGCAGGGTTGAGACAGCAGGGAGAAGGGAGCCTCCTCGGGTTAGAAAAATAATGACGCGCTTCACAGAAATCAAAAAACACCCCCAGGGTGAGGCCTTCAGAAAGGGGCCTTTCTGAGCCTATTTGCCAGCCCGGATTCATTAGTGGCTGGTTGGTGACCTCCGTTCCGACCCTGTGCACACAGGCATGAAGCATGGAGACGCGAGAGGACACGGTGTCCTGGCCCAGACGTGCGGCCAGGACCACATGTCCCCCTCCCGAGTAGCCATGGGTGCTCGTCTTGAACCCTCTGAGCCGCACACCCTGCCCACCCCGCACTTCTCTGCCCGATCAGGAGGCAGGTCCAGAGGGAAACCTTCCTAAAAAGTTCACCCCATGACAGCAAGCCACTGCTAAGTAAGGTCTGCGTCACAGAGAGACAGACACACACACGTAAGTCCGACAGCACAGTTGCATTTTACAGCCTTCCGTCCACGCGGTGAAATGCAAGTTCAGGCGCCCAAGCTTTCGAAGCTAAGTGCCTCGGGAACTATGGACAGCTTCAACGTAAAAATGTCCTTTCGCTTCTTTGCTGGAGGACGTGGGTCTGCCAGCTACGGCTTTCCGATTAGTCTGTAAATTAATTTACCGACTTTAATTATCTCTGAGACCAAGGGGCTGGAAAGAGAGTCTCTGCACTAGGCCCTCTGATAAATCACAGGAAAGTACACAGGCTGGTTACAAAAGCTCTCAGACACTGTGATTTTCAGCCACATACGCAAGATTTATCTTGGCCTGGATGATTCCCTTTTCTGTGGTAGGTGGAGTCCTAAGTGAGGTCATCAACTCCTATAATGTGGTCTCCAGAGTTTTGGGGAAAAAAAAAAAAAAAAACCACACAAAACCCTGTGGCTTTCTCTGTAAATATAAAGGTAGGTGATGCTTTGCCCTCTGAGTCAGCCTGTATCTCAAAAACCTTGGTGCTCAAATAGGGAGATGATGAGGGCAGGGGGAAAAGGGGGTGACAGAGGCTGAGATAGCTGGATGACATCGCTGAGTCAACGGACATGAGCAAACTCAGGGCAACAGTGAAGGACAGGGAAGCCTGGCATGCTGCAGGCCAAACGGTCTCAAGGAGTCGGACACGGCTGAGAGGCCGAACAACGACAACAGAAATATATTGTGATGCTTCAGCTTTAAATGAGCACAGTGACCAAAGCCTCTATTCTTGTCTGGGAAATCCCTAGGACAGAGGAGCCTGGTGGGCAACAGTCCATGCGGTCTCAAAGAGTTGGACACGACAAGAACATACCGCATAAAAGAAAAATACTAAAAGCATCGTGAAGTCGAGCATCCCAAGAGGGTCCTTTGACACTTAAATCAACAAGCGGAAGGCATTCAGTTTTGTCATCCAATGCTGAGCAGGTGAAACTCCCACAGCCAGAGCACTGCGCAGATCAAAACCCTGAAAGAAATACTGATTAGAGTAGGGAGGGGCTGTCAGTCTCAGTACTGTGGACACTCGGGACCACATGGATCTCTGGGATGGGTTCCCCAGTGCCCTGGAGGATGCTGAACAACATCCCTGGTCTCCACCCACTGGGTGTCAGGAGCCAACATCTTCCTCAAAGGTCTCCAGACATGATCAAATGTCCCCTGGGGAAGGCTGGTTACACACGTCCAGAGACACTCTGCGCATGGAAGGCCCTACAATTTCTAAAGACCATGAGCAACTGCAGGGTCTTGGCTAAGCAACCACAACTTAGCAATAAAGTGTGAGTCACTTCAACTGTGCCTGACTCTTTGCGACCCCATGGACTGTAGCCCGCCTGGTTCCTCTGTCCATGGGGATTCTCCAGGCAAGGATACTGGAGTGGGGTTGCCATGCCCTCCTCCAGGGGGATCTTCCTGACCCCAGGATGGAACCCGTGTCTCCTGCCGTGCAGTCGGACTCTTTACTATCTGAGCCACCAGAGAAACCACGAAATGGATGCTGTCTTAAGCTCGCCATGGACCTCGCAGAGCTGCACGTTAGAGGCCCTTCAACTCAAAGCTCATGGTTTGAGGAGAAATAAAACAGGCATCTTTCTCAAGGTCAAGGCCGGTGCGCTGCAGCCCACAGGCAGATTCACACGTTGCCGACCTTCCGTGAGACTTAGGAGCTATCCACGGAGTCTCTGTTCCTAAATGGTCGCAAGGAAAATCAAAACAATCCTATTTTGCCACTCCTGAAACTGTGATGTCACTGGGATTCCAGTCCCCACTGGCGAAGTATTACGATGTCACTCAGCCACACTCATTCATTTGTGTATGATCAGTAGCGGTTCTCAGAGGGGAAAGGCAGAAGAAAGCAATGGAGACCCCAGGGCCCACAAAGCATCAGCTATCAACATCTAATCTCTGGCCCTTGACGGAAAACGTCTGCCAACCTCGCTCTCCCGAAGATTCTCCCCTCTCTGCATCAGAGCACGTCCGCCCTGTCACTCTCCGGCCGGAAGTCTTCCTGTCGGGGAACCTGAAGGTGATGCCCCAAGAACGTGGACGGACGCTCCTCGGGGATAACCCACTGGTCACTCTGCAATGAAGAGCCAAGCAGACACCACAGCCGTCATCTGCTGCTTGTCCGTTGCTTTCCTAGGAGGGACCTGCTGAAACTAGGCTAGGTCAAACAGGAACAGACCAAGGTCCATCTGGTCAAAGCTATGGTTTTTCCAGTAGTCCTGTATGAATGGGAGAGTTGGACCATCTGGAAGGCTGAGCACCGAAGAATCGATGCTTTAGAACTGGGGGGCTGGAGAAGACTCTTGAGAGTCCCTTGGACTGTAAGGAGATCCAACCAGTCCATCCTAAGGGAGATCAGTCCTGGGTGTTTGTTGGAAGGACTGATGCTGAAGCTGAAACTCCAATCCTTTGGCCACCGGATGTGAAGAGCTGACTCACTGGAAAAGACCCTGATGCTGGAAAGATTGAGGCCAGGAGGAGAAGGGGACGACAGAGGATGAGATGGTTGGATGGTATCACCGACTCAATGGACATGGGTTTGAGTAAACTCTGGGAGATGGTGAAGGACAGGGAAGCCTGGCGTGCTGCAGTCCTTGGGGTTGCAGAGAGTCACACAGAACTTGGCGAACAGACATGAGCCCTCACTTTCTGACGCACAGCACCCAGCGCAGAGAGCAAGGGCTGTGATTTACAGATGACTCCCAAGCTCACGGTCACGGAGGCACCATGGGCACTGTGGTATGTGAGCAGCAATGCCTTTCCCCAGCATAATCCCAAATGTCGAAATCGCACAGGGAATCATCAAAGGCTACACAAATGCCCAGAGTCATCTATGAAGCTAAACACCAATGCCCAACTCACTGCAGGAAATCAACATGTGTGCTCAATTCAATTCACTCAAAGCTTATTGTGTTCCCTGAATACTGAACTCAGACTCAATCAAGATACTGATGAGCAACAGAGCTACTCTCTCCCCTCGGCCCTCTGACATTTAAACTATGACTCAATTGCGTTTTAAAAATACTGACTGATGGCGCAGCCACTTTGAAAAAGTTGGGATGATTCTTCCAAACATTAAACAGAGTTACCATAAGACCGAGCAATTCTCCTCTCAGGTATATACCCAAGGGAAAATGAAGGTACATATCCAGATAAAATTTGTACACGAATGTTCACGGCAGTGCTATTCTGAACAACTCAATAAAAGTAAACACGACTCAAATGTCCATCAGCTGATGAATGGATAAATGGAATACAGTGGTACATCCATACAAATGGAATATTCTTTGGCCATTAAAAGACTCATGCTACAACCTGAACATCCGATGTCACAGACTCAATTAACCTTTTCTAATTTTTTTATTTTTTAAAAAAACCAAACTACCCTTTTCAGATAATTAAGTAAAATATTGAGTTTCTAATATAGCTGGCCCTTGAACAAAATGGAGTTCGGGGTGAAAATCCCACACAGCTGAAAATCTACTTATAACTACCGTGGGCCCTCCATGGTTCCTCATCTGTGGATTCACTCACGGACTCTGCACAGCAGTTAGGTATTTACTGGGGGGGAAAAAAATTCACGTATAAGTGGACTGGTGCAGTTCAAACCGGTGCCGATGACCCCAGTCAAGGGCCAACGGTACATATTTACCTTGCTACATGTTTGGTCTTAAACAAAAATACCACATAACATCGTTCCTGTGGTTAAATATGGGCCTATCATTTTTGGGCCTATCATTTTACTTCTGATTGGTTCTTTTTAAAGCAGTACAGCAAAAAGAGCTTCTGCAAATTTCTACCTTTTATGTTTTACAAATAACAAAACTCCTATCAGTGTTTTTTTTTTCCATTGAAACAATTAAAGAACCAAGAAAGCACACACAAAAAAGGATAAAATCAAATGCTAACATTCCATCTTCCAAAATATTAACAGTGCTGCTTCTTGACAGAGGGTGGAGAGGGGAACCATCAGCTTTATGCTGAGACGTGGGCTTCGGCTCTGGCTTTCGGGATCAGAGTTCCCTGACCAGGGATGGAACCCATGCCTCCTGTAATGCCAAGTGCAGATTCCTAACGACTGGAACCAAGGAATGGGCTTCCATTCTTGAAGTCTGTGCATCTACGACCGCTTGGTTTGCTCCTCTGGGTACACCTTATCATCTCACTAGATCTACTGATAGTAAGCTACATGTTTTTCTAATAACTTTCAAGGTTACGTAGGAAATCAGTTTGCAGATAGACACAAATCCTATTAAGAAACTAACAAAGCAAAGAATTACGATACGGGAGCCAAATAAGATACAGACGCATGCCCTCAATTATAATCAATTTTGCTGCTTAATTTTAATTCATAATGCTGGTGAGAGGCATTGATTCTAGAAGGTGTCATCTGCTCCTGGTAAGACCCAGAAAAGTTTAAAAATAGCTGGTACCGTATTCAGCTTCATCTTCAGTTCAGTATAGTTGTACCCAACTCTTTGCAACCCCATAGACTGCAGCACGCCAGGCTTCCCCATTGCATCACCAAATCCCAGAGCTTGCTCAAACTCATGTCCATCGAGTCAATGAGGCCATCCAACCATCTCTCCTCTGTTGTCCCCTTCTCTTTCCACCTTCAATCTTTCCCAGCATCAGGGTCTTTCCCAATGAGTCAGTTCTTCGAATCAGGTGGCCAAAGCATTGGACTTTCAGCTTCAGCATCAGTCGTTGCAATGAATATTCAGGACTGACTTCCTTTAGAATGGACTGGTTGGATCTCCTTGCAGTCCAAGGGACTCTCAAAAGTCTTTTCCAACACCACAGTTCCAAAGCATCTATTCTTTGATGCTCAGCTTTCTTTACGGTTCAACTCTCACATCCACACATGATTACCGGACACACCATAGCTTTGACTAGATGGACCTTTGTTGGCAAAGTAATGTCCATGCTTTTTAATATGCTGTCTAGGTTGGTCATAGCTTTTCTTCCAAGGAGCAAGCGTCTTTAATTTCATGGCTGCAGTCAGCATCTGCAGTGATTTTGGAGCCCAAAAAGATAGACTGACACTGTTTCCCCATCTACTTGCCATGAAGTGATGGGACCAGATGCTGTGACCTTCATTTTCTGAATGCTGAGTTTTAAGCCAACTTTTTCACTCTCCTCTTTCACTTTCATCAAGAGGATCTTTAGTTCTCCACTTTCTGCCGTTAAGGGTGGTGTCATCTGCATATCTAAGGTTATCGATATCTCTCCCAGCAATCTTGATTCCAGCTTGTGTTTCTTCCAGTCCAGCATTTCTCATGATGTACTCTGCATATAAGCTAAATAAGCAGGGTGACAATATACAGCCTTGAGGTACTCCTTTCCCAGTTTGGAACCAGTCTGCTGTTCCATGTCCGGTTTTAACTGTCCACGTCTTGACCTGCATACAGATTTCTCAGCAGGCAGGTATGGTGGTTTGGTATTCCCATCTCTTTAAGAATTTCCCAAAATTCTTAGAAGGCAAAAAAGCCTAATTCATCTTAAAGAATCAAGTAAGTAGCACATCATTGTTTAATAATGCTTTGTCTATTACCTTCATGGAGAAGGAAATGGCAACCTACTCCAGTATTTGTGCCTGGAGAATCCCACGGACAGAGGAGCCAGGAGGGCTACAGTCCATAGGATAGCAGAGAGTCAGACATGACTTAGCGATTAAACAACAATTACCTTGAACTTCAGCAAGAAGACCTCAGACACATATCATTTTAAAACAGAAGGTGTTCAGTTTTGGCAAAATGCAGTTCTGTTTGAAACGCATTTCAGGTAGAGAACAAAGATCAAATGCAGGGGTGTACCTTTAGGGTGACTTCATGTGTAGACCTCTGAACCAGTGGGCTCCCCAGCACCCGATCATAGGAACCGCCAAGTGTCTGCTGGGACGTGCCTGATGAGAAACAACAAGATTGAAAAACAGGAAAAAAATAAAAATAAACCTGAAAATTCTTTGGGAATTGTTCACCTTTGATCTCTCCTATTCTTCTTTTCCTTTGTGATCTCAAACGCATTTTACTGTTTCATACCCTCTGTCTTCAACTTTTACACAAAGCATGCAGTTTTATTTGTAACGTAAAAAAGGAAGCAATTAAAACCAGCCATCAGCATTATGCTACGTGCAGAGATTTACAAGGAAAACGTCTCCAAGTAAGTAACTGGTTTTGCGCAGACAAGGGTTCTGCTACCATTCAATGATAATGAACGCCCACTTGGAACATCTTTGCTTTAGGGAGTGTATCACATACAATCAATAAATTAAACTGTACACACCCTAAAGAAAAGAAAGATGCTTCATAGAAAGTTTATAAACAGTGCTTGGGCCAATGTTAAATAATGATGCCATGCATGTTTGTGTGCAGACATTCACTCATTTATGTGACAGGGAAACATTAGAATCTCTTCCGCCCTTCTTTCGGCTTCCTAAAATAAAGCAAAAGGGACCACTGAGTGCTAGGTCTCAAGTTTCCCTTTATTATTCTCCTACATTTCCATTTCAGAGCAGTTCTGTATTTGCACAGGCTTCTAAAGAAGCCAGGGGTGTATCTCACAAGATAATCCTTCATATCACAAACTTGCTTTTTTCAGTCAATATAAATACAAAGCAGTCAACCAGCATTTATTTAAGGATATGTACCTCCCTTACAAAATGTCTTTGGTTGTGACTGAATCCAGGCTCCCACAGGGTTCAAATTATCCACATGCTCAAAAACTAAGGAAATTAAATGACTACCACTTTCTGTAAATTCTTGGTCAATAGTCTTAAGTGATATAAAAAGGTGCCAGGTTTAACGTAATTCCAATTCAGAAGCAGGGCTATGAATGAAGCTGTTTCTTATTAGTGAATTAATAAGAACCTCTTGAAATGTTTTTCAGGAAATTCAAGGAAATTATTCCCATTGAGTTATGTTTATAGTTACACTGTTCAAAGAAAGGAGATTAAAAAGATTTTATAAGCAGGTTCATAGGCTGTTAAGTTTCACTACAGTACATTTTTAAAACATCATAAGGATCTGTAAGATGAAAGTAATAACAACTGAAAAAAAATCTACCACCGAAGGAAAATAAGATTTAAACAAAACTCTACAGTTGTTTGAACAGACATTTAAGGGCATTAGACTGAAGCAGGGACAAGGGAATATAGACTTTTCTTATAAAATAAAAATGCATTTCATTATGAAATAAATTCTGTAGTAGAGATGAAATAGGACAATACTCCTGAGACTAACCGGATGCAGAAAGCAATTGACTATTTTCAGGACTATGTTGTAAACCCAAAATAGCCTTCTGGTGAGACTGCTAAATACCATGAACTATCAAAATATGAGCAGATGTCACCACAATAAGCCCCAAATTGCTTGAAAATTAAAACATTAACATCCACAATAATTCAATTAGGCAATTAATATATAAACAGCTCTTATTACAAGCTGTTCAGAAAAAAGAAAAAAAGCCTCAGTATTTAGTATTTGGACCTATTCTTTGGTCCAAAACAGATGGTAACTCACAAATTGAAGGTTATCTTTGATATAAGTTGTTAAATTCAGTAAGAGTAATTAACATCATCTGTGTGTTATAAACACACAAAACATGCGAAATATGACTTTGGTTAATGACTTTCTGCTTATGCAACATGACAAATTAATTAGTTTACTGCTAAAAAAATAAGAAGTTAAAGTGAGAAATCTGACCTTCCAATATCTTGTCATTCCTGACTTTCCCATTATCAACAACCAAAGAGAACCACCATCTATAAACTGTGCTGGCAAGAATTTATGGGACTGAAAAATATTTCTGGGATATGCAAATGATTTTAACAAATGCAATATATTCCTTAATTCTCAAAGGTAAACATAAAATGAAAGTGACTGTGTGAGTCCCTCAGTCATGTCCAATTCTCTGTGACCCCATGGACTGTAGCCTGCCAAGCTCCACTGTCCATGGAATTCTCCAGGTAAGAATACTGCAGTGGGTTGCCATTCCCATCTTGGACTTAAGAAGGGAATGAAATGAATTGGATTGATTCCATTGAATCAGTTGAATTGAACTGGATTCCATTCAATCCCAGGAGATCTTCCCAACCCAGGCATTGAACCCGGGTCTCCTGCATTGTAGACAGATTCTTTACCGACTGAGCTGAGTTACCCATAATAAAAACATGGAAGAATCATGGCACATCCACAGTGATAACACAGGTGCTTTCAACCAGGGGTGGCTGTGTCCTCTACCCCAGGGGGCTCTAGGATATCAGGCAATGTCTGGAAACATTTTTCAGTTGTCCCAAGTGGAGGAGGGAAGCTACTGGCATAGCATTAAGCATCTACAACTCACAGAACAGTCTTCCACACAGTAGACAGGTCAGGCCCCCAGACACGAATAATACCCAGAAATTATATTTCAATGGGACAGACTTTAGTGTTAAGGTAGGTTAGACGAGGGAAACAGAGTCCCAGATGGTAGTCAGAAGGGACGACTAGAAGAACCATGTGCAGGGCAGACAAAGGAAGGAAAAAGCCCATGAAAAGGAAAACTTGAGGCCTGGAATAAGAACCTCTGGGCGGGGAAGAAGCCTAACACAGCCCTTTCCCTGACTGGCTTGACCATACACCCTAATTGCATTCCCTCCCCTGATTGGTTGCAGACACAAGCCCTATTGTGCAAGGGGAAATAGCCAATGGAGCCCAAGGAACCGCCAAGGGGAAGAGAAAAAACGTATACAAAGGGAAAACTAAAACTGAGACCAGACCACTCCAACGGGTGTGGGTCCACTCTCCTGTGTGAAGACCGCCTGCGTGTGGCTTGCTTAATAAATCCTGCCTGCTTGAGCTGTGTCGGTCTGTTTTAATTCTTTGCTACCAAGAGACAAGAATGGAGGGGGAAAATCCTGCTTGACAGTAGACTCACCAAGTAGATACTTCTCTTCACGACTTCTGCCTTATTCTTACTGTGCAATATTAGAAGTAACGCTTTCACACGGGCCTTAGATTCAGAAAGGAATGCCAAGGGCACACTCTAGCCTAGATTGTCACAATCTAAAACGGTTTATTACCGAGGTCAACTATGGATTTTGCATAGAGAAAATGGTTCACTAAGAGACACAAAAACATCAGATATCCAACTGCAAGATAATTCAAGGCATTCAGTGAATTAAGAGCATGGGAATAACAATGAATTCTGATAACATTCATTTCAGGGGGCACATCTCCGGGTAAGCAAACTAGGACCCCACATGCTTCGAGGGATAGCAAAACAAAAAAAAAGTTCTCATAAAGAAAAAATATTTAAGAGCAATGAAGCAAAACACTAACTATTACAGATAGAAAGTCTCTGGAAAAATAGGAATACCAAAACATGCAAGGTTCAGCAGATAATCCCATCACTTAATGAGCTACAAATGAAAGCAAGAAGAAACTGCATCATTCATTTGAAAGAATATTCATGTTTGCCAAAAAATGGCTTTAACAAAATAAAGTTGAAATTTGAGTGGAAGGGCTTGAAAATCAAGTATAAAAGATTATAAGAGAGGAATTTTATAGGCTTATCCTTTTCTGTAAATACACGTAACATGTAAATGCTGTCCATAAATAAAGATTTCTGAAAAAAGTTTAGCAAAATGTAGAAAATTTCTGATGCTTTGTAATGAATACTTGGAAGTCCATTATTCTCTTCATTTCTTAGTATGTTTGAAATCTGCCAAAGTAAAAGGGTTTTTTTTTAACTCACATAAAAAGATCTGTGAACTTATTGATTTGCCCTTGTTATTTATGAGGCTGTAAGCGACTTGAAAGCAAGAACAGTGCCTTATACCATCTCTTTGTACTTCACTGTGGCTAATGTGCTATTCTACATTCAAGGATAAACAGCTCATCAGGGTATGTTGAAATGTTAAAAACAAAATGTCTTTTTGGTGGGGAGCTAGACACAGTTAAGTGCCTTCTAGCTCTGAGATTTCATGGTATCAACTTTCAATTTATCTGCTTATGCTTAACTCTTAACTCACCAAGATACCAAAAATTACCTGGCCAGGTGATCAAGTCACGTGTTAATAAGTCTTTTCCAAAGCACAGGTGAAGAGATTCCAAGTTTGGCTTGTTTTTTTTTTTTTTCCTTCAATCACAAACCAGCAAATTAAAGAGAGAAGGAAGCAGAAGCAACCTTTGCAATACTGTCAAGGTTCTAACACCCCGATTTCAAGCAGTTTATGTCTGAGTTCCCTCCAATAGTCACTTAAACATTCATGACTAACGAGAAAGTAGAAAAGAGCCTCCTCCCAGAGGAAAGGACCAGGGAACTGGAGCTTTGACAAAAGACTAACATGTGACTTGAATGCTGCACTGGAAAGGCAAGAGGAAAGTGGAAGTGAACTCACAAGATTTCTTGCGCAAGTAAAGGAAACCATAAACAAAACAAAAAGACAACCTCCAGGGCTGGGCTGCAAATTCAACAGGGCTCAGTTTCCAAAACAGATGAATAGCTCTTACAACCCAATAACAGAAAACCAAACAACTCCACCAAAAAAAAAA
>SJYF01000349.1:324467-347550 GCA_006410515.1 Procapra przewalskii
ATTATATTACTAATTATATTATTAACATTATTAATAATTACATTTTAATATATTTAACCATATATATACCATATATATATAAAAAAGCCAAGATAAATCTACATTTTCACCAGTGACTTCCACAAAGGAATAAATGTCAGAATTTTCTTTAACGGGATATAAAAAGAGTCACGTAAGTGAAAGTGTAAGAGACTGATGTTTTTGTTTCCACTGGAACATAATCACAGTTATCTCTGGTTTTTTTCTTAAATGGAAACTAACTGCTTGGTTTTCAAACAACTGAACTTTTAAGTGAGCAAACGTGTCTGAGAAACAAAAAGAACAGGGTCAGAAGAAGGAAAGAAACCAATCAAGTTAGAGTGTAGATGCTACAATTCTTGACTCTAGCAGTATCTTCAAGCTACACCCATCAAATGGTTTTATCTGCCTAGCATTCTTTTACTGATCCCCTTTTACCAGTCTAGTAAGCAATCAATTCACTTCAGTTCAGTGGCTCAGTCGTGTCCAGCTCTTTGCGACGCCATGGACTGCAGCCCGCCAGGCTCCTCTGTCCATGGAATTCTCCAGGCAAGGATACTGGAGTATGTGGCCATTGCCTTCTCCAGGGGATCTTCCCGACTCAGGGATGGAACTTGGGTCTCATGTATTACAGGCCGATTCTTCACCGTCTGAGCCATCAGGGCAGCCTAATGATTGCAAACACAATAAAATGCAAATGCTCTATGTCCTATAAAAATCAAGTGCAAAGGAAAACTAGGATTTAAGTGAATATCCTAGTTTAAGCTTAATCTGATTTCCTTTGAGCCTGTTCAAATTTCTCTGGGGTCCTAAGATCACTCTCATGAATTATGGAATCTGTTAAATGCCCGAGTATACTGGAGTGTGTCGTATAGGGCTTCCCAGGGGCGCTAGCGGTGAAGAACCCACCCGCTGATGGAGACAGAAGAGGCGGAAGATTCCTTGGAGGAGGAAGTGGCAACCCAGCCCCGTACTCTCTCCTGGGAAATCCCATGGACAGAGGAGCCTGGTGGGCAACAGTCCATGGGGTGGCAAAGAGTCGGACACAACTGAAGCGACTTCGCACGTCTGTACTGTAGTTTGGAAGGTACATTAAGCTGTTCTGGGGATGCAATTTCTGACAGCACAGAACAGCAAAGTGTGACACTGAAATGGTACTGGGAAGATGTCATTGGTAACAGGGAACGGGTGCTGTGTCAGATGATCTGCTTGTGCAAACAGAACTATTCACAAGTCACACGCAGCCCGAAGCACACAGAAAACCTCTCTGCAAAAAAAAAAAAAAAAAATGCTGAAACGCCCTGCAGTTTCAAGTATGACATTTACATGGTTTTATAGAAATACCACAGATTAAAAATAAAAGTGTCTTTTGGTAGGACAGAAATCTTGTTCCTCCAAAAAGTTTATGAGAAAACTAAAGTGAACTTTGAGCTATCTTTCTCAATTTGGTTCCTCCGTTATACAGAGATTTACTTATTCAAATACGTAGAGAAGAGACAGTGCCTTACAAAGAAAAAGATGCAGGGTCTGGAAGTGGGACTTAGAAAAGTGACTCTCAGATTTGACTGGGGACTTTACACTATGCATCTCCCGCTGACAAAGGTCAGTATAGTCAAAGCTATGGCTTTTCAGTACTTAACCTAGAGATGTGAGAGTTGGATCATAAAGAAGACTGAGTGTCTAAGAAGTGATGCTTTAGAACTGTGGTGTTGGAGAAGACTCCTGAGAGTCACCTGGACTTGAAGGCGATCAAACCAGTCAACGCTAAACCCTGAATACTCACTGGGAGGACTGATGCAAGAGCTGAAACTCCAATCCTCTGGCCACCTGAAGGACTGACTCATTGGAAAAGACCCTGATGCTGGGAAAGATTGAAGGCGGGAGGAGAAGGGGATGACAGAGGATGAGATGGTTGGATGGCATCACCGACTCGATGGACATGAGTTTGAGCAAGCTCTGGAAGTTGGTGATGGACAGGGAGGCCTGGTGTGCTGCAGTCCATGGGGTCGCAAAGAGTCGGATGTGACTGATCTGAACAACAACAAATCTCCTACTGAAGGAAGTCTCCTGGAGGCTTTTTCTTTTTCTCCATAAAGAATAAAAACCTCTATTTGAAATCTTAAGAACTGCAGTCCAGGAGACACAGATACAGATAAAACCAAAGGAAGGTGTTCGGGGAAAAGAAAGAACCAGGGGCTTGTAAAGACAGAATTCACAACGTTGTTAAAGTTGCCCAGTGAGAATTATGCCTGACTCTGATGCAAGTCACAGGTTATCTGTCCTCAGAGAATCATGAGTTATTTTAGGGTTCCCCGGGGCTTTTTGAGACTCAAATGTGAAACAGTGACAGCAAAAGGGTTCAGAACAGCGTGATTCATTAAGGAGACACTCCATGCACCCACGGACACCCCGGAAAAGCCCCTGTACACAGGCCAAGCACTCGACAAGTGTGAACATGCTCATCTGACCTCTGGGATCTTAACCTGTTCGATTCGATTAGAGGCTGGTAGATTGTTCTTAAAGGGCCAGAGACTAAATACGTTTCACTCCATGAGCCACAGAGAGCTACAACCGTGCAGTTTCACCACTGCCGTGAGAAAGAGCCAGACAATACAGCCTTCAGTGGGAGCAGCTGTGTTCCAAGGAAACTTAATTACGTATAACGAAACTGATGGAATTTTCATGCGTTATAACGTGTCATTCTTCTCGGCTTCATTTTTTTTAAAAACACACTTGCTTTATGTTTAAATTATTATCTGGCTATGACGAGGTGCAGTTTGCAAACTCTTAGCAGCATGTGGGATCTCGTCCCCTCAGCAGGACTGAACCCAGGGCCCCTGCATTGGGAGACTGGAGTCTTAGCCGCTGGACCACCAGGGAAGTCCCTGGTTTTCACATATTTCAGTGGTTAAAAAAAAAAAACAAAAAAACCCCACAAAACCTGGTGGTTCAGTGGTTAAGACTCCATGCTCCCAATGCAGAGCTCCCAGGTTCCATCCCTGGTCAAGTGAACTAGATCCTACAGGCCTCAAGTAATGATTCCCTCTGCCGAAACTAACACCCAGGGCAGCTGAATTGAATGAATGAATCAATAAGTTTCAGTTCAGTTCCGTCACTCAGTTGTATCCGACTCTGCGACCCCACGAACTACAGCACGCCAGGCCTCCCTGTCCATCACCAACTACCAGACTTCACCCAAACCCATGTCCGTTGAGTTGGTGATGCCATCCAACCATCTCATCCTTTGTCGTCTCCTTCTCCTCCCACCCTCAATCTTTCCCAGCATCAGGGTCTTTTCAAATGAGTCAGTTCTTCCCATCAGGTGGCCAAAGTATTGGAGTTTCAGCTTCAACATCAGTCCTTTCAATGAACACCCAGGACTGATCTCCTTTACGATGGACTGGTTGGATCTCCTTGCAGTCCAAGGGACTCTCAAGAGTCTTCTCCAACACCACAGTTCAAAAGCATCAATTCTTCTTCATGGCTTAACTTTCACATCCATACATGACCACTGGAAAAACCATAGCCTTGACTAGATGGACCTTTGCTGGCAAAGTAATGTCTCTGCTTTTTAATATGCTGTCTAGGTAAGTATTGGGTTGGCAAAAAAAAGAAAGAGAAAAAGTAGAAGCCATCCTTAGCGTATTTAATGTACAAAAGTAGACAAAGGGTGACATTTGGCCTGCAGGCTACTCTGCTAAAGCTGTCTTAGATAAGATGAGGCATGCTTAGATTCCATTGCTATCGTAGCTTGCAAAGATTTCCTGAAAAATGAACCTCCAGGAAAGCACTATGATGATTCGTCAAAACATTCAACACACAGTTACCATACGATCCAGCAATTCCACTTTTAGGTATAAAACCAAAAGAACGGAAAGCAGGAACCTGAACAGATATTTGCACCCCAGTGTTCTAAGTAACAATACTCACAATCCTCAAATAACAGAAACAACCCACATGTCCACTGATGGATGAGTGGATTTAAAAGGTGTTGTTTATTCGTACAGTGTAAAGCTATTCAGCTTAAAAACAGAATGAAATTCTGAGACATCCTACAACACGGGCAAACCTCGAAGACATTGTTTAGTTGGTAAGTTGTGTCCGACTCTTTGAGAGATGCCACGGACTATATCAGAAAGGAAATCAGTCCGGAATATACACTGGAAGGACTGATGCTGAAGCTGAAACTCCAATACCTTGGCCACCTGACGCGAAGAACTGACTTAATGGAAAAGACCCTGATGTTGGCAAAGACTGAAGGCGGGAGGAGAAAGGGACGACAGAGGATGAGATGGCATCACCGACTGGATGGACATGAGTTTGAGCAAGCTCCGGGAGTTGGTGATGGACAGGGAGGCCTGGCGTGCTGCAGTCCATGGGGTCCCAGAGAGCTGGACGTGACTGAGCAACTTGAACTGAAGTAATGGACTGTAGCCCACCAGGCTGCAATGTCCATGGAATTTTCCAGTCAAGAGTACTGGGAGTGGGTTGTCGTTACTTTGTCCATCTGAAGAAAGTGAGACACAAAAGGAGAAATAATGTATGATCCCACTTATGGGAAGTATCTAGAGTAATTAAAAACAGAGAGAAAATAGAATGGTCTTGTCAGGAGAGGGGCGAATGGAGAGGAGAGTTAAGTTTAAGAGTTTAAATCTGGAAAGATGGAAGAGTTCTGCAGGTGGATGCTGAATGTACTTAATGCTACACAGCACAGTATACTGTGTACTTAAAAGTGGTTGAAGGGGGTAACTTTTATGTAACATATATACTTTACCATAACAAAAGAGATCTCAAAGGAAATGAACCTTCAGAGCAAATGTATTTCTTCCAAAGACCCCGGGGCTAGTTACAAACTTGGGTCAAAATGTTTGTGACAGCTAAAATGTGCATTAGCCTGTTGACTCTGAAGAAAAGTCAAGAATATCTGCTTTTTCCATAAACCAGAGCCAAATCCTTCACTGTGAAAAGAAGCTGTCCTCAGTTATCTTCAAAGTCACAGATGACATTTTAAGATACTTGCCACTGCAGCGGAGGCATTCCCTAGAAAACAATCTCAAAATCTGTGTAATGTCTGGAATTTCTGAACACTGGTCAAACCTAGAAATTCTTAAGCCAGCTTCTGTCCTTGGAGAATTTATCTTCACGGAAGCAGAATGACACGTTTTGGCTAACTGAATTTGTATTCATCTTTGTGGTTGGGAAATGAGATTGATGTTCTTGCTAAATCAAGGTTCGTCATAAAAGTGAATTCAAAAAAACAAATACATGGTGCTGTTGCGTGATTCTCAGGACATACTTGTGGTTGTTGGTAAAAACTGTAGAATCCAGGAAAAAAAACAGCCCCTAATCAATCAAGGCGGATTGTTTCATCCTCCCTAAGATGAAAGCTGCAAAGTGAGGGGAAAAATTGCGGGTGGGGTGGCGGATTTAAGCATAATTCTTCGTGGAAGCTATTTCCCTTATTTAAAAGAAAAGAATTAATAAGAATAAAAGGCGATTAATACATTTTCTGTCAAAAACTCTCCCGATGGCTGGTTCACTAAACTCCGATTTCCTGCAAGCTTGGGGCTTCCCAGGTGCCTCAGTGGTAAAGATCTGCCTGCCAATGCACTGGTTTGATCCCTGGGCTGGGAAGATCCCCTGGAGGAGGGAAAGGCTACCCACTCCAGTATTCCGGCCTGGAGAATTCCATGGACTGTTATAGTCCATGGGGTTGCAGAGTCAGACACGACTGAGCAATCTTCACTTTTTCACTGAATGAAAATACACAGGGGGTTATCAAACGACTCTGGAAAACTTTCAGGCACCTTAAGTTTCCAAAAGGCATTTTTTTTTTAATTGGCCGCACCTGTTGGCTGGCAGGATCTTAGCTCCCCAAGCAGGTATGGAACTCAGGACCCAGGGAGTGAGCTCGCCTACTCCTAACCACCAGACTGCCAGAGAGTCCCAAAAGGCCTCTTTCTGTCATTTGGTGTTCTCTCAGTGAGCGTACGCTAAGGCGCTTCATTCGTGTCTGACTCTGTGCGACCCCATGGACTGTAAGCTCACCAGACTCCTCCGTCCCTGGGATTGTCCAGGCAAGAACTGGAGTTGGGTTGCCATGCCCTGCTCCAGGGGATCTTCCTGACCCAGTGATCGAACCCATGTCTCCTCCATCTCCTGCATTGCTAGGCAGGTTCTTTTACCACTAGCTTTCTCCCTCACTCGACTGCAAATTGACTGCCTTTTAGGACAGGAGTATGCTGCATCCAGCCACCCTGTGAACTCACGCAGCACCCCTGCCCGCTTCAAATCGCAGATCCACGTCTCAGGTCCCAGGCCTCGGCGCTGCACACTCAGCCCAGAACCGGCCCCCATGATGCGTGCACGGAGCAGTCCCTGTGGTATCTCAAACATGGAGTGTCCACATGCATCCACCCTGCACGCCCCCCCCCCAACTCCAGCCCACCTTCTGAGTTAAAAATGACACCTGCCTCCCACTCAGGGGAACATGGACCAGACCCGTGGCTCCTCCAACCCAGGATGTCCACACAACCACCGGGCTCATTGCCCAAGACCTCCCGAGTCTGCGCTTTTCCTTCTCAGATCCACTGGGCTGTGCTAGGGGAAAAGTAAGACTGCCTTCATTCTGGGACCCACTAAAACCCCTCTAGTTCCAAGCCCCAGCAATAGCCAGAAATCTGCAACTGTGGTGGGAAAAGTCTGCAGGCTCTCAACTTCAAACGCACCACCATGAGCATCATACCCCGCAAGGAGCCATCAGGCGGGCCCTGCACACAGCTCTCAACCTCATCTCCGGGTCGGTCTCGGGCCCCCACCAAGCTGGCCTGGCCCCCTTTCTGTCCCTGGGGTTTCCAGAGCTCAGCGCCACAGGCTGCTGCTTTGTAGGTGCTGTTCCCTTTCTCTGGAACTATCTTTCCCCTGCTCTTCCCAGAGACATCCTTCAGATGGCAGCTCGCCAGTCTCCTCTTCTAAAAAAGCTCCCACATAGAAGCCCTTCTGGTCCGAGGCCTTCAGCGACATGGTCCCACTCCTTCTTGACAACAGGCATCACCATCAAAGCATCTTGTGCCGTCTGGGTACCGCCTGTCTTCCAGGCAGCAGGCAGGCTCCGGCAGAACATGGCCTCCGGACATGACACCTGCCGCTGAGCTCAGAGTTCTCCCTCCAGCCACAAAACTGAGTTTCGTGCCAGACGCAACAAAGACACGTGATAAACAGCCTACGACATACAAGCATGAACTTAAAAACGGGCATGAACTTAAAATTCAGAATACAACACAAAAGGGGCATCCCGAGTGGTTCAGTGGTTAAGACTTTGACTTCCAAAGCAGGGGGTAATAGGTTTGATCTCCGGTCAGGGAGTTAAGATCCCATACGCCTTAGAGGTGGGGTGGGGAGAAGCAAAACACAAGAACACGAAGCAGGGACACTATTGGAACAAATTCAGCAAGGCCTTTAAGAAATGGTCCACAGATGAAAAATCAAATAGAGAAGTTAAGAACACAATCCCCTTTATCGTTGCAACAGAAAGAATAAGATACCTCGGAATAAAGCTTCCCAAAGAGACAAAGGACTTTCATGCAGAAGACTGTAAGACCCCTGATAAAAGAAATCCAAGATGACACAAATATGGAGAGATATAGCACGTTCTTGGATGGGAAGCATCAATACTGTGAAAGTAACTATGCTCCGCCGACGAAAGCAACCAGATCCAATGCTCTCCCTATCGATAACCAATGGTCTTTTCCACAGAAGGAGAACAAAAAATTCCACAATGTGTATGGAACTCAAAAGACCCTGAATAACCAAAGCAGTCTTGAGAAAGGAAAAGGGGGCTAGAGAAATCAACCTTCCTAACTTCAGACTTTACAGTCTGAAAATAGATAGCTATGGTCATCAAGACAGTATGGTACTGGCACAAAAGCAAAAATGTAGACCAATGGAATAAGACAGAACGCCCAGAGGTAAGCCAAAGCACCTATGGGCACCTTATCTTTGACAAAGGAGGCAAGAATACAGCACGGAGAAAAGACAGCCTCTTCACCAGTTGGTGCTGGGAAAACTGGACAGCTACACGCGAAAGAATGAAACCAGAACACCTCCTAACACCAAACACAAAAAGAAACTCAGAATGGATGAAAGGCCTAAATGTAAGACCAGAAACTATAAAACTCTTAGAGGAAAACATAGGCAGAACACTCAGTGACATAAATCACAGCAAGATCCTCTATGACGCAACCTCTAGACTAATGGAAACAAAGCCAAAAGAAGCAAATGGGACCTGTTTAAACTTACAAGCTTTTGCACAAACAATCAACAAGGTGAAAAGTCAGCCCTCAGAAGGGGAGAATATAACAGCAAATGAAAGAACAGACGAAGGATTAATACTCAAAATACACAAGCGGCTCAATACCAGAAAAACAAATCAAACAAAAAGTGGGCAGAAGACCCACCTATCTCCAAAAAAGACATACAGATGGCTAATAAACACGTGACAAGGTGCCCAGCATGACTCATTATTAGGGAAATGCAGGTCAAAACTACAGTGAGATACCACCTGACAATCAGAATGGCCACCATCAAAAAACCTACAGATAATAAATGCTGGAGGCAGTGTGCAGAAAAGGGAACCCTCTTGCACTGTCGGTGGAAATGCAAATCGATGCAGTCAAAAACGGAGGAATAAAACTACCATCTGACCCAACAACCCCACCACCGGGCATGTACCCTGAGGAAACTGGAACCGAAAGAGACACGCACCCCAGTGTTCACTGCAGCACTGATCACAAAAGCCAGGACGTGGAAGCCGAGATGCCCATCGGCAGACAACTGGGAAAAGAAGCCGTGGCACATATACACAATGGAATATTACTCAGCTATGAAAAAGAACGCGTTCGAGTCAGTCTAACGAGGTGGATGAACCTGGAGCCTGGTATACAGAGGGAAGTGAGAAAGAGACAAACACTATATATTAACGCGTATATACAGAATCCAGAAAGAGAGGGCTGATAAACCTACTTGTAGGGCAGCAACAGAGACGCAGGCACAGAGAACAGACTTGTCAACATTGCGGGGAGGGGAAGGAGTGGAAATTGGAGAGAGTAGCATTGCAACAAATACAGAACCGCGTGTAAAGTTAAAAGCGGCAGTGGGAATTTGCTGTATGACGCAGGAGGTCAAATCTACCTCGACAGGCTGTGAGGTGAGAGGTAGGTTCAACAGGGAAGGTTCACACACATACCTGTGGCTCGTTCATGCTGGTGGCTTGCAAAAAACCAATACAATACTGTAAAGTGATTATCCTCCAATTAAAAAAAAATTTTTTTTAAGAGAGAGGGGAAAAAAAAAAAAGGCCCATGTTAAAAAAAGCGGAGAAGGCAGTGGCGCCCCACTCCACTGCTCCCCTGGAAAATCCCATGGGCGGAGGAGCCTGGTGGGCTGCAGTCCATGGCGTCGCGAAGAGTCGGACATGACTGAGCGACTTCCCTTTCACTTTCCACTTTCACGCGCTGGAGAAGGAAATGGCAACCCACTCCAGTGTTCTTGCCTGGAGAATCCCAGGGACGGGGGAGCCTGGTGGGCTGCAATCTATGGGGTCACACAGAGTCGGACACGACTGAAGTGACTTAGCAAAAAAAAAGAAAAGAAAAGAAAAGAAAAACCAAATATGAGTACTGAAGACCCAAACTCCAGTGAAGATGGCACTTTCCTCCTTCTTGATTCAGGGGCGGCTTTCAAGCCTCACTGGGCTTTTATACTAAGCGCTAACAAGAAGCAGAAAATGTGTGTGGACGTTGCCTGGAATCACATCCTTCTAAATGCATAGTTGACCGAGCAGATGGCGTGACACCTCCACACCACGTACATACAAGGGTGTATCATCGGCATTACATGAGACAATCGGGAAAGTCCGGCCCCCGGCACAAGCGCGCGCGCGCACACACGTAATTACCAGGGTCCGCTCTTCGCTGGCAGGACTAACACATAAGAAGGTGAACAGCCAAAGGATCTCATAAAGCAGTCAGCCACTCCCAGGGGCTGAGCCTGCTGCCACCAGCGGGGCACGGATTTCCACGAGCAGAGCTCAGGAAAGGGACGCTAGCCGGTCCAGGCTGTTGACGGGTCCTCACCCATGATCTGCACCTTCTCTACAGAAGAACCTTAAAGCGGGATGCCCGACACACAGGGATGGATGAACACAGCTGGGAAGGTAGTCTTCACAACCATCCGCGTCTTTCCTCCCCGTACCTCTGCATACGCCCGCTCCCAAAGCCGGTCCAACTTTGCTTAGCTGCACGTGCTGCTGTAACAACACACGTCCCTGAGATATCTCACTTGAGGAAGTATGACTGCACCTGGCAGCGGCTGACCCGAGTTCTGCTCAAGCAGAGTTGATGCTCTGCAGACAGGGTGAGTGGCAATCATTTTAACAGAGGCTGTGGAATCACATGTGAGAAGGACAACCACGAGGGGCTTCCCTGAGGGCTCAGCTGCTAAAGAATCCGCCTGCAAGGCAGGAGACCTGGGTTCGATCCCCAGGTTGGGAAGATCCCCTGGAGAAGGGAAAGGCTACCCACTCCGGTATTCTGGCCTGGAGGATTCCACGGACTGTATAGTCCACGGGGTTGCAAAGAGTTGCACACGACTGAGCGGCTTTCACTTTTAAGACAACCAAGACTCAAACACAGGAAGACCTTACGGTCCTTGCCCCTCACGTCCGACACCTCCTTTTTTGTCTGTGGAAAAACGTTAGCCAAGGAATAAGTTTAATCAGAGGAAATGCAGAAACAAAGGAAAACAGTTAAAGGAGACCAACTATAAACTATAATAACAATTTAGTCACTAAGAATTGATGCCTTCGAATTGTGATCCAAGAGGAGTTTGACAGTCCCTTGGACAGCAAGATAAAAGCAGACAATCCTAAAGGAAATCAACCCTGAATATTCCTTGGAATGAATCGAGCTCCAATACTTTGGCTACCTGATGAGAAGAGCCGACTCATCTGAAAAGACCCTGATGCTGCGAAAGATGGAAGGCAGCAAGAGAAGGGGACGACAGAGGATGAGATGGTTGGATGGCATCACCAACTTGATGGACCCGAGTTTGAGTGAGCTCCGGGAGTTGATGATGGACAGGGAGGCCTGGCGTGTTGTAGTCCATGGGGTCACAAAGAGTCGGACGTGACTTAGTGACTGAACTGAGCTCAATGTGCACAAATCAAAGAACTCATTTGTGCTTCCAAATGCCAGGAGTTTATGACAGCTAACAATGATTACACACACTTTCTGGAGTCCTGAGAAAGCCCCGAGTTAAATGGCTATAACTTTATAATATGAAATTAATGTAGCAAAACCACTACAATATTCCAGACACCCCTAGTATTCTGAAGCAGCTTCACAAGATAGTAGTCTCTGAATGCGGACTCTATAACACAGATAAATTAAGAATATATACAACTAGCTTCCTGGGCTTCCCTGGTGGTTCAGATGGTAGAGAATCTGCCTGCAGTGTCAAAGACCTGGGTTAGATCCCTAGGTCAGTAAGGTCCCCGAGAAAAGGGAATGGCAACCCACTCCAGTATTCTTGTCTGGAGAATTCCATGGACAGAGGAGCCTAGTGGGGTACAGTCCACGGGGTCGGCAGAGAGTCAGACACGACGGAGCAACTAACCCTTTCATTTTTCACAACTGGCTTCTCAACATTAGAAGGGATACACAATGGAGTTGGAACTAAATTCATACTGAAATGAGTATATTCTGTACTTTGTTGAATGCATTAGCTTATTCAAAATCATTTATGACAGTTTTTTTGTACTAAAGCAGCTATCTGTGAAGTGAGATATAAAACCATGAAATACGATAAATTTTTTAAAAAGGATACATCCTGCTGATCCTTTTGATCTAATCCCTCACCGTATCTCCACTTCTGCCTTCACTGGCTTAAATTTATCTCCCCAGGAGATGGTTAAGTCAAAGCCTTCTGGGCCTCAGAAGGAATGGTTCGTTGGTTGCTTGCTTGGGCTCCAGGGTATGCTTGTGGGCAGTGCCGTCAAAGAACCCACGTCATCATGTTACCCTAAGTCTGTGTTGCCCCTGCTGCAAATCATTTCATCAGTACTATCTTTGTAGATCCCATATATGTGTGTTGTGTGTGCTTAGCTGCTCAGTTGTGTCCGATTCTTTGTGACCCCATGGACTAGACAGTCCATGGAATTCTCTAGGTCAGAATACTGGGGTGGGTAGCCTTTCCCTCCTCCGGGGGATCTTCCCAACCCAGGGATCGAACCCAGGTCTCCGGCATTGCAGACGGATTCTTTACCAGCTGAGCCACCAGGGAAGCCCAAGAATCCTGGAGTGGGTAGCCTATCCCTTCTCCAGGAGATCCTCCAGACCCAGGAATCGAACCAGGGTCTCCCACATTGCAGGCAGATTCTTTACCAGCTCAGCTACCAAGGAAACCCAAGAATCCTGGAGGGGGTAGCCTATCCCTTCTCCAGGAGGTCTTCTAGTCCCAGGAACTGAACCGGGGTCTCCTGCATTGCAGGCGGATTCTTTACCAGCTGAGCCACCAGGAAAGCCATTAGTATACAATATTTGTTTTTCTCCTTCTGACTGACTTCACCCTGCGTTTTGACTTGTCACCTTGAAAGTGTATGATTTATTGTAAGATTATGTCTGTTCAAATATATTTATAAAAGGTTTTTCATTTAAAATTATCAGTTGTGTTTGACATAGGGATTTGAATTTATCCTCAAAGATTTAAGTCCCTATGATGTAACTAATCCAGCTCTAACTCACTCAATATACATAGAATGACTTTACAACTACTATTCAAATTAAAGTGCTAGCCGCTGTAACATAGCCTCCTTGTAAAACATATTTACCATAAAAAAAGGCTGCAAGGGATTAACCTGAAAACATTTTTTAAAAAGAACTTACATTAGTACCCTCTGATGGTTTCTTTCATTTCAGAAGCCCTCCCAAAAGGCAAGAGCTAAGATCCTCCCATCTGTCTGCACTGACCTACCTATTGTGGTAGCTCTCACTGGGGGTGATGTTGCCAAGCACTCAGAGTGGGGGGACATCCGCCAATATGTGGAGATACCTTTGGCTGCTTCAGCTGTTGGGAGAGAGTTCCTGTACAGTACTGCATAGAGACCGAGGATGCTGTTCCACATCCCACAGTGCAGAGAACAGTCCTACCATCAAAAATTGGTGTCGCTGTTCAGTTGCCCAGTTGTGTCCGAGAGCCAGACCGTAAACAAAGCAGAGCGCCAAAGAAGTGATGTCTGAGAACTGTGGTGCTGGAGAAGACTCCTGAGAGGCTTCCCCCAAAATCCAGTTCAGTTCAGTCGCTCAGCCCTGTCCGACTCTTTGCGACCCCACAGACCGCAGCTTGCTAGGCTTTCCACCCATCAACATCTCCCGGAGTTTACTCAAACTCATGTCCATCGAGTCGGTGATGCCATCCAGCCAGCCATCTCATCCTCTGTCGTCCCCTTCTCCTCCCGCCTTCAATCTTTCCCAGCATCAGGGTCTTTTCCAATGAGTCAGTTGGCCAAAGGACTGGAGTTTCAGCTTCAGCATCAGTCCTTTCAATGAACACCCAGGACTGATCTCCTTTAGGATGGACTGGTTGGATCTCCTTGCAGTCCAAGGGACTCTCAAGAGTCTTCTCCAACTCCAAATGTCAAAAGCACCAAGATTCAGAAACCCATTCTATCCCCTTATGTACACGGGGAATTTATCTCCTTGTCCTGGAGCCAGTTTTCACAGTTTATACAAGCTGTACCTTTTTACCCTCCCCCTGTTGCTTCTAAATTGTCCATAAAACACTTTCATTTTTTTAGTAACTCAGTCTTGCTTCTGTCTTTCCAGCATTCAAAGTCTTCACGTCGTAATGGACAGCTGATGGGAATAAGTCGTTATGAACTGGCAATTCAGACACCTTTGACACCTTTAAAAAAAATTTATTTTTATTCTTGCTTATTTGCTTGCACCAAGTCTCAGGCACATGGGTCTTTTGTTGCAGCGCACGAGAACTTTCACTGTGGCATCTGAATTCAGTGGTGGCATGTGGTACCTAGCTCCCTTACCAGGGATTGAACCCGGGTCTCCCTGCATTGGAAGCAGTGACTCTCAGCCCCTGGACCACCAGGGAGATCAACATACCTCTCTTCAAAAGCTGCTGCTGCTGCTGCTGCTAAGTTGCTTCAGTCGTGTCCAACTCTGTGCGACCCCATAGACAGCAGCCCACCAGGCTCCTCCGTCCATGGGATTTTCCAGGCAAGAGTACTGGAGTGGGGTGCCATTGCCTTCTCCATCTTCAGAAGCTACTACCTCACAAACATAACTCTCCTTCAGTCTCTACAGGTTAATTCTCAATGGGAAACTTTTACCTTCTCCCCAAACTTAATAGACTTAAAAATACTGGAGATAACACCACTCAACTTGACAAATTCTAGGTCAGATAATCCCATCATCAATGCACCATCTTTTACTCCAAACATTTTGAGTATCAGCTTCATCGAGGGGGGGTAGGGGGGGACCCAGCAGGCCAAAACGGAAGGATGCTCTGAAGCTTCCAGAAGGCAACAAAGCTAACCTTCTGCTCCAGGGAGAAGACAATCTGTATGTAATCCTGTTTTGATCAGAGAAGCCAGGCCTATGATCAGGACAAGGCTCTGTGGAAAGGACTGAGCGGGCAGGCGAGAAATGGAAGACCACAGTGATCGTTCGGACATCAACAGGCTAAGAATTCACAAGGCATCTATTTCAAATGCCGCACACCAGCCATCAGGAACGCTGTTTGATCAGAGTGTCTACCACGAGAAGCTGTACCTCCCAGACAACACTAATCCAGCCTATTTAGTCCCAGGTTGGTCAAATAATAATAATAATAATAATAATTATAATAATAATAAATACGGTGTCTTGTAGGTTTTCTGTGCTGTCTTCCCCTCCGCATCGCATTATTCCTACCAGATTGTAAAGGCTCAATGAGTCAAAATGGGGGTCACACAGATGAAGTCCGCATTTAAGCACTTGAGATAAATGGGTCTGCTCCTCTGTCCACACAAGGGAGGTAAAAGTTCACCCTAAACGCAAGGAAGTCCATCATCACACATGGGGGGCCTCACACAGCTAGGTCTCTCTGCATTTATCTCTTCTTAATTTCTACAGGGCTCAAGCCTCCATTCAACAATAGGATTTTCACAAACAGAAAATTCATGGTGTCAGGTCAAGAGGAGCGTTGAGAACTGATACCCTGGATAAAAGTAATTATAATGATTTACCAAGAGCCCTGGAAAGCAAATCAGCATGAAAGGCCCAGTAATACATAAACGTGTTCCATCTGCACACATTTTAATAACACTACCACTGTAAGAAAATACAGTGTGAATTTTTCTTTCTGTGTCAGCGTATGTGATTAAAACAGAATCAGGGGCTTCTTATTAATCAGTTCAATTCTCCTCTAAACCACTGTCTACTCCATTCAGCCTGCATGACCAAAAATTTCTCAGTAGCTTACAAGAGACCATGCTCAGGGAAAATCATCATGTGTGCTAATTTCTACCAAAAAAAAAAAAAAACAGGAGGAATCAATTTTTCCTTACAATCTTTCTAATTGGCAAAGGTCCACTCAAGAGTGCTGTGGTTTTCTTTTTTCCCCCAACTCAAGTACTATTATATTAATAGAAAGGGAGATAATAGTCTACATATTTGTTGAAAACATAGAAAGAAGCTAAATGAACTTTCATTTTCTATTTGCATAGCTGAAAAATTATGAACAAATAATCCAAACATACCATATTCACATTTAAAAAAACATTCAATGAATACTCAACATTTCTACTCTATTTCTTTTCAGTGGGTGGGGATGTCTGTATGATTGTTAGAATCTGCTCTCTAGTAAATACTGCCCATATTTAAAAATTACGAAGCGCAACCTATGTTGCCAATATCAAAGTGATTTCACATGCACTCATGTTTGACACCTCAACACCCAGTGCAGGCTTCCCAGGTGGCTCAGTGGGAAAGAATCCACCTGCCAAGGCAGAGTTGAAACCTTGGGTTGGGAAGATCCCTCTAGAGAAGGAAATGGCAACCCACCGCAGTACTCTTGCCTGGAAAATCCCATGGATGGAGGAACCTGGTGGGCTGCTATCTATGGGGTCACACAGAGTGGGCCAAGACTGAAGTGACTTAGCAGCAGCAGTATTCTTGCCTGGGAAATCACAGACAGAGGAGCCTGGTGGGCTACAGTCCGTGGAGTCGCAAAAAAGAGTCAGATACGACTAAATAACAACACCCAATGTGTCATGCCTAACACATACTTTTATCCACCAGGATGTACGCGTTCTGTCTAATTTGTTCACTGTAAGATTCTCCGCTCTAGAAGAATTTCTGAGACAGGTGGTAGGTGCTCTAGAAACATTTATTTACTGGTTAGGTGAATGCGTTCAATCTGAGAGATGGAGTGAACGCAAATGACTCAAGAGCATACAAGATCATCAAGAACTTCATGTGCAAAGTGCTACGTGGTGCATAAGGACTGGGGAGACAGGTGCCTAAGCCCCTTCCTGTAGGAGAAGCCTGTGCTACAAACCACACAGACTTTGCGTAAAAAACAGCACATTAGACTAACTCTGACGAGGTACAAGGAAGGCCACAAAGGCGTATCCTTTCATCTTTATTACTTCATGCAACCACTATAAACTCAGGGGAGATCATATTCCCACTTGGTGCACAAAGAAAGAGGTTCCTGGTCACCTGGCTGAAAGCAAACACTCACAGCTGAGCAGAAGACGGAACCCAGAAGCTCTCTGCAGGAGCCGTTGCTGTATCATGTACCCACCCTCGTCCCACAGTCTAGAATTCTGCATTGAACGCGCGGTTGTTTCAGCAACCCCTTGTTCCCGCTAGAGTGAAGACAGGGTCAAAGGCAGAATCTGCTAGACTACCATTATCCACTTCCATCCCTCCCCCTTTGAGAACAGGACACCCGGATTCTGTATAAGGATATGGTCACACCCCTCTCAAAAGGACACGCTTTCCCTGTAACCCAGTTCTGGCCAACAGCAATGAGCAGAAGTCAAATATGAGATCTCTAGTCTGTGCTCTTACAGGTATTGAAATTCCCCTCCTCACTCCTACTCAGGGACGTGATGTGAGGGCAGGAGCTGGGGCAGCCATTCTAGACACAGAGGAGGACAGAACTTTGGGGCTCCTGCTGTGAGGCAGTGCTTCATGGAATGCGAGGTCCATCACCCCACAGAAAGCCACAGAAGTTACATCTCAGCTGACTTCAGTGACTCGCCCCGTCACTGCCAAATTCCCTTGCAGAAAGGTTAGAAGCGGCTTCCTGGCCTCTTATAACACACATACATTCATCAACAGGGAAGAGGAAGTGAAGAAATGAAAACCTACAGCTACTAACGACTTCCTGGTCAGAAACCTAAGGCTTCACAGCGTGTTTTGGAACCAATGTTAATTCACGAGCACCCTAGGGTGTTTTACCACATAAACAAAGCCTGAAGAAAATCCGTTTCATCAGAGGAGGCATCAGTTAGAGGCAGCCCTGAGCTTATGACTTTCTGGCTCTGAACCTGTATGAGTTTCAAAGCATGCGCACAGCAGGCTATGAGACTCTTGGGGACCCCTGAACTTATAGGCTCCTCTGTCCGTGGGATTCTCCAGGAACGCAAGAATACTGGAGCGGGTTGCCAGTTCCTTCTCCAAGGGATCTTCCCGAGCCAGGGATCGAACCGGTATCTGCTGCAATGGCAGGTGGGTTCTTTATCACTAGAGCCACCTGGGAAGCCCAATTCAACCTCTGAGACCTTTTTTTTAAGTGCACAATGGGAAGAACCGAACACCTTTATCTCATGCAGGATGCCGAGGGGTCAGAAAACCAGTGCAGACCGAGGACCTCGTTCCCTTCCACGTCAGCACTGCCTTTCGTGGCCAGTAACCCGTACATCCAGCAGAGGTGAGGGGAGGTGGCCACGCGTGGACACGTCTCTCAGCGAGCCAAACAAATCCTCATGCTGACTCACCTGGGCGTACAGAACGCTTTACGAAGGCCGACAGTGGAAGCAGGGCCCGTGTTCAGACGGGGATGTCACAACCCGCCCACCGCCTGTGATCTCAAGCTTCTTTCGTTTGTGGTGTGAGGACTCTGATGGGAGATGGGGATGGTCCAACAGAAATGCGAGGTGAGCTTACATCTAATTAAAGAATGTTTAAATGCAAAGTAATTTTCACAACATACTTAAACTTAACCCAGCATATCCCAAATAGCATCATTTCAACTGTAGTTCACACTGGTTTTTTAAAAAAATTATTGAGATCTTCGACACTCCTTTTACCTACAAAATCTCTAAAGTTCCCAAAGTCTTATGTATTTTCCACTTGCGTCACATCTTAATTAGGAAACGGAAATTTCAAAGGAAATAGACCACTGCTGTTATAGTTCAGATGATGTATTCCGAACACTGAAAACAAAGATACACATACCCATGTGCTTCCCAACCTAAAACTTATGGAACAGCTGAACCAAGGATCGAAATTTAAATCATTAAGGAAATAAAATCTGATCCTCAGTAACCCTAGCCATATTTGACGGTGCTCCTTGGGTCTACAAGGCTTGTAGCCTCCATACTGGATGGTGAAGGTCAGCATGGCTGCTAAGATGCCTGCGGCAGCTAATATTCAATAATTGTGGTCCGCAGGACGGAAGAACCTGGGGACATTCCAGGCCACACGATTCCTTGTAATTGGTCCACATGCAAAGTCTTAAATTATGCACCCGCAACATTTTTTTTTCCCTTGACAAATTTCAAATAGATTAAAAAGAAAACCGAACAACACCTGCCCAACTTTTAAACTATTCCTTTCTCAAAATAGTGTAGCTTCCTGCTAGAAAATACTTTTTCATAATGCACATTTATTTTCATATTTTTACACAGACAATGGAATTTGGGGTCTCAGACTGGACTGACCAAGGCAATGAGTCCAAAGTGAGAAGGGCTGCAGGTTTGAATTCCACGCTGGATTTTGCAGACTTAGTACAGAAATGGAAAAAACATAAAACATGTCTTGGATGATTTTTAAAATACGGGTAACTTGTCGACATGACACTATTTTGGATAGTGAGTTGACTAGATTAATGAATCATTACATATTAATACATATGTTGCAAATAATGGGCTTCCCTGCTGGCTCAAATGGTTAGATTTGCCTGCAATGCAAGAGACCTGGGTTCAACTCCTGGTCCAGAAAGATCCCCTGGAGAAGGGAATGGCAACCCACTCCAGTATTCTTGCCTGGACAATCCCATGGACGGAGAAGTCTGGCAGGCTACAGTCCACAGTGTCCCAAAGAGTTGGGACATGACTGAGAGACTGATTTTTTTTAAATCTTTCAAATAATATTAATCTAGCATATATTTTGGAGAAGGAAATGGCAACCCACTCCAGTATTCTTGCCTGAAGAATTCTTTGTATGGAGGAGCCTGGTGGGCTGTTGTCCACGGGGTTGCGCAGAGTCAGACACAACTGAAGCAATTTAGCATGTGTGCATGCCTTGGAGAAGGAAATGGCAACCCATTCCAGTATTCTTGCCTGGAGAGTTCCAGGGACAGAGGACCCTGGTGGGCTGCCGTCTATGGGGTCGCACAGAGTCAGACGTGACTGAAGTGACTTAGCAGCAGCAGCAGCAGCATATATTTAGACATATATTGCAAAAATAATTTATGATTTCTTTTTACTTCTCTACTGTGGCTATTAGAAAACCTTAAATTAAATTTATGGTTTGCATTCTACTTCTATTCGGAAGGTGCAAAAACCCAGACAGCTTCTATGGTGCCTGCAGGCTCTAAAATGTGTTGCTAACAGTAAAATGAAACCATAGCATTTTTTTCAAGGCTTCTTTTGTGTCCACTGCAAAATTTTAATTAGATGCCCATCACATCATTTTTTTATTCCGTGACCAATTCAAGACAGACTAATAATAACAAATTGTTCTAAAAACGAAGCAACTTTCTGTTGGAGGATTTTTTAATATAGGGACTTACCACAAGCTCTGTTAAGACACCTGAAAGGGTTGTGGGTCTCAAAAAGAGCCACGGTCACTGGCAGGTTGCTCGCTTTGTGGGCAAACACTGACCTCTCATCTGAGTGCGTATTGTTACACCTTCTGGTTTCAGAGCCACCTGGCCCAGCAGACAGCAAGGTTCGCGGTGAACTCCAGGGCTCACTGCAGAGCACCGGGTGTGGACCCCGTCTGGCTGAGCCTCTCTCATCTACAACCTGGGGGGTGACGTCACCAGAGCTGCACCCCTCTTCCTAGCTGGTTGCCATGGGAGACCAAGGGTGGCGATGCTACAGTGGACTCTCTACCCCAGTCAACAGTACAGCTCAAATTTCAGCGCGCTTCCCTGATGGCTCAGCGGGTAAAGAATCCGCCTGCAAACGCAGGAGACACAGGAGATGCGGGTTCAATGGGTTCAGTCCCCTGGATCAGGACCAGGAAATGGCAACCCACTCCAGTATTCTTGCTACAATCCAAAGGGTAGCAAAGAGTCGGACATGAGTTGGCACACATTCTGTTTAAGAAGGGGTGCAGCTTCACAGATATTTTAGCCAGGACTACAGACAGTTTCTCTTGCTGTTACTGTTATATTAAACCTCCTGTGAGACAAGGTTTCCTGCCCCTTCCACTGTCAGCTATCACTTTTAAAGTTTAATTCCGCCTCGGCCACTCAGAGCACTGGAGAACCCACAGCTGGAGATGCTTAGGCTACCAGAGCAGGGACCCGTGTGCATCTCATCAATGATGCCAAACTGAACACCCGAAGGCCTCCTTTTGCAAGAGGCCCTTTATTGTCTCTTTGAGTTCTACTTTGAACAAAAACACAACAAAGCAGGAACACCATCCAGAGATGGATTGGTTGAGTTGCCTAGCCACTGAGTTGCTTTCTGGCCACTGAGTCACGTTCCACTCTTTTGCGACCTCAGGGACTTTAGGCCACCAGACTCCTCTGTCCACGGGATTCTCTAGGCAAGAACACTGGAGGAGGTTTCCATTTCTTTCTCCAGGGGTATCTTCCCAACCCAGGGATCGAAGCCGAGTCTCATGCACTGAGAGGCTGATCCTTTACTGCTGAGCCACCAGGCAAGCCCAGGTTGGTGTTAAGGAGAAGGAGTTTATTTTGCAGCCATGGTACGATAGTAGAGGAGAGCTTTCTACTTTTACTACTTGGGTGGAGGGAATATGGCTTCCGTTTGCCCACAGCTGGAACCGTTTGCTCACAGCTGGAACCGGTACCGTGCATGCATCTGTGTTACCTACACGCCCCGGGAAACAGAGTGCAAGCTGAGCATCTCTGACCTCAAACCACCGTGGGGAAGGGAACCTGGGAGTGAGTCCTCTCCCCGTTTGTCATTTCTGTGCGTAATCACACAGAATGGAGAAACAAGGACAGTCCTAGTAGGTAGGATCCACCCAGACATGCAGAAACAAGGACAGTCCTAGTGTGCAGCAGTAACAAAGTGAGAGGAAAAAGAACCCTGAGACCTGAGAAGATGCATGTTATGACAGAAATAAGGCCGTTTCTCTACGCATTACCTCATCGACTGAAATTTGGCAGGAAATAATTCATGGCTCACCTACTGAACATAATCTAGAACAAAAACATTCACACGTCATTGAGAAGCGAAAACCATTAAGCTACAAGGCGACAAGAACCGTATCCCAAAATCATTACAACATTTGTTTTTAATAATCTATCGATGATTTTTTTTTTTTTTTTTTTTGCAGTCACATCAACAAGCATGCAGGATTTTAGTACCCTGACCAGGGATCAAACCAGCAACCCCTGCCGTGGAAGTGCCGAGTCTCATCCACCTGACTGTCAGGGAAGTCCTTCTATTAATCATTGCTGTATCATCTTTCCCCTCGCCTTTCATTCCTTTCCTTTCCAGGTTTGGAAAAAAAAAAAAAACTTAAACAC
This sequence comes from Procapra przewalskii, assembly GCA_006410515.1. Classification (NCBI taxonomy): domain Eukaryota; kingdom Metazoa; phylum Chordata; class Mammalia; order Artiodactyla; family Bovidae; genus Procapra; species Procapra przewalskii. Next base: position 346,503 of record SJYF01000349.1, read on the forward strand.
TCTGAAAGGAGGAACTGAAATAGATCTTTGCAAAGCTTTCCAAATGTGTGATGTTATACAACAGCGAAAGGAGAGAGAAGAGCAAACGCAGAGACATCTCCCCGATGGCTTCAGGGCAACAGAGAAAACAAACAGCCCCCCTCCTCGTCCCTAGCAAGCCGTGAAACAGCACCGTGCTTCAAAGGCAAAGCCGAGACATTCGATCAAGTCATTTGCACAACAAAACATACGTCGCCTGTACACACTCATCCACACCTGGACACACACCCTCGGGAAACAAACTTGGGCTAGTGACAAGTAGAAACAAACTGCAAGCTGGCCTACTGATAATTATAAATATCTTAAGATCTTTTGCAAGCTAACCTAAGAATCTGTGCTTTTCCCACAGATGTCAATCTGTAAAAACACCGTCTTCTGATAAACACACTAGGAATCGTGAGATGAGTTGAATCCGTGTAGAGCAGTGATATTCAAAGGCAACAGTTCTCATCCATGAGCAGTCACAGCACGCGCACACCCCTCCCCCCCCAGCTTTAAAGAAAGGGTCAAAGAGTTAATGAGCAAAGAACGTATTTTGGTATAATCTCAGTAATAAGCTCATGTGCTGACCTGCCTTCCTGCTTTCTGCACTCAATTCCTATTTAAGACGCAGCCCCAATATGCAGACTCACAGTCTGGCTCCAATTGGGAGACTCAAGTTCCCGGCAAATGCCAGAAACGGCCCGTGTAGCTGAAACTCTGACAGTGCAGTCTTTATTAAAACAGCTGGCATTCACATGGAACCCACAGAGTTTAACCCCAAACAGAACCTGAGCCATTGCTTGCAAAACAACTTATGTCCGTCCAAGTCACAGAAAAAAAAAGAAACGCAAAAGACTGGCGAATAGGATGAAATATTCCACCTCATTTTTTTTTTAATCAAAGAAATCCAAAAACAAACAAAAAAAGTGCCCGCGTTCCCTCCTCAGTTGACCACAATGTCCTGAGTTGTCTGAGAGGCAGGGCCCCACCCCCAACCCCAGCCCACCCCACCCTGGGCTCCCTGGCA
>SJYF01000349.1:386339-398619 GCA_006410515.1 Procapra przewalskii
AGAGTTGACTCATTGGAAAAGACTCTTATGTTGGGAGGGATTGGGAGCAGTGGGAGGGATTGGGAGCAGGAGAAGAAGAGGACGACAGAGGATGAGATGGCTGAATGGCATCAGCGACTCGATGGACGTGAGTCTGGGTGAACTCCGGGAGTTGGTGATGGACAGGGAGGCCAGGCGTGCTGCGATTCATGGGGTCGCAAAGAGTCAGACACGACTGAGCGAATGAACTGAACTGAACTACTGTGACCCCAGGCGTGTCTAGGTAAACAGAGATGGCAGCTCTGATGCTAAGAGAATCAGAATCAGACTCCTTTGGGCTCTGTGCAGGCAGGGTTAACATCAGGGTCCTTGCCTCTTCCTTAGGGAAGCCTGGCATGCTGCAGGCCACGGGACTGCAAAGGGTCGGATATGACTGAGCGACTAAAAAACAATAACCCCCATCACTCCCCGGCATTCCACCAGGCTGACTTATCAACTCTTCCCTTTAAAAAAAAAAAATCTCTTATTGCTCGTTCATCACCTTTGCCCATAGAGTTCCCCATCTAAAATGTATATCTTCACTATGCATTGAGATCCCAAGCGCCACCAAAGCAAGCCCAAGTCTCCCCTTCAAGACGAAGGTCCAGCCTTCCTCAGCGGCTGCAAGGCAGGTTAGTAGATCCTTCCTGGGAATTCCCACAGCAGGAGATGTCTGCACCGTCCATGGCACACCCATCCATGCCACGGCTTTCTAGGACCCGTAACGCCTTCCCCAAAACACGAGACACATCTCACTTAATCTCCGCACACTCCGCAATGCTCCAGAAGTTAACAGATTGAGAGAACGGTCAACCCAGAAACAGAAGACTTTCATAATAGAGGGGTCTTGAAAAGGAAGTTCTTGATCTGGGTGAGACCCGGCCTTATGTAAGCTGGGTGAAATATAGCAGCCAAGATACAATGATGGCTCCCGACCCTGGAGGTCCCCGTCCTAGGAACCCCGCCTGGGCTCTCTGTGCTCTCACGACAGTCCACGTGGGGCTCAGACGGAAGGAGAACACCTCCCCAGGGGCCCCCAGCACAGGCCATGTGGCCTCACAATGCTGTCCAGCGAGGTGTTTATGCTGAGTTCTGCCTGGACCCCAAACAAGGCTGTGGAGGTCTGTCGCTTCCAAACACATACAAGACAAGCATCAGAAAAAGGAAAAAACACAACCACCTCTGTTTCCCATAAATCAGCCGTCTGAGGGAAGATAAGTGCCTGAAACGTTCACGGGAATGTGAGACCATGAAAGAAATAACCATCTCCATCTCTCTTTCCTAAAATTTCTGACTTTCCAAACGCACCATGGAACAGGAGGTTATTACGAACTGCCAACGCAGACAGATACGCAGCGTGTTCTGGTTACCAAATCAGCTATTACAAGACCTCTTGAGAAATTACTGTTTCCGGTACATATAGCCAATAAGTAACAGTAAATTTTTTTTTAAAAAAAACATGGACCAGTTGACAGGATACTTCATTATAAAAGAAGAAAGAAATCCATTTTACAATGTTACTTACTCAGAGACAAATGTAGGCAAATCTCGTCTTCCTTCTGGGGTTTATTTTCAGGCCTGTTTTCTGTCTTCGGTTACCTGTCAACAAAAATACATCCGAAATCAGGCAAAAAAAAAAAAAAGAAGAAGAAGAAGAAGTCAATGAAACCCACTCCAGTACTCTTGCTTGGGAAACCCCACGGACAGAAGAGCCTGGTGGGCTACAGCCCCTGGGGTCTCAAAAGAGTTGGACACGAGTTAGTGAGTAAGCAACAACAAACTGCACTTTATCACACTGAGTATTTTTTTAACTTTTTTTTTAATATGCAGTAAATATTACAATAGAATCTGGAAAATAGATCCTGGTGAATTCAATAAAAATTGCCAGATCTCCCTTGTGGCCATTCAAAAACAGAAAAAAAGTCAACAAACCCATCTCAACTACATTCTGGACCGTTCAAAGATTTATGCAGATTTCTGAAGGGGGGGGTCCTTAGGAAGCTGAAATACTAACAGTGTCAGATGGTAGACAACCACCGTCGGTGAAATTCAGTCTTTTCTCTCTGTGCATAAAGTGAGCCTGTTCACACAAACTCTGTTCAAAACTCTCAGTCTCAAACTAGTTATGATCACCTCACTAGACATTCCAATCACCCCAAAACAAGAGACACATCTCACTCATCTCTGCACACTCCACAATGCTCCCAAAGTAAGAGATTCAGAGAGCGGTCATCTAGCCAGCTCTCACTGTTCTCTAAGCACCTTAAAACACACTAAATGAAAAACACAGGTTATTTCTCGCTCGATTCGATGCAACTTGGCACATTCTCACTGAGAACTCCGCGTCCAGCCGTGTGGAAAGAGCAAAGGCCGCTCGGCGACGCAGCTGGTGGCGTCACGCATCCTGGGGTTGGGGGCAGAAGCAGTAAGGATCCCTTCCAGGTTCAGAGCTCGAGCAAAAGGTGGGATGTTTGGGAAGTCGGAGTGGAGGAGAGAGCAAAAGCTTTTGAAGGTGTGAACTTCTCCTGAAACCCCTGCTGGTTCTCCCACTCTCTGAGCGGATTCTGAACTAGGTGATCCCAAAGGTCTGAGCCAGTGGCACAGGTCACATTCCCAGAGTAAGGTCTGTGTAACCAACGGACTTCCCTGGCGGCTCAGATGGTAAAGCATCTGCCTACAATGTGGGAGGACCCAGGTTCAATCCCTGGGTCGGGAAGATCTCCGGGAGAAAGAGATGGCAACCCACTCCAGTATCCTTGCCAGCAAAACCCCATGGACAGAGGAGCCTGGTGGGCTATGGTCCATGGGATCGCAAAGAGTCAGGCATGAGTGAGTAACTTCGCTTCACTTCACTTCAACCGTGACCCTTGGAGCTGTGGGCCTGGCTGGGACGCACCTGGGGTGGGATTTCTCCTCCTCAGCAGCACTGGCATTGGGACCAGATCATTCTATGCAGTGGGATTCCCAGGTGCTGCTCGTGGTAAAGCCACCTGCCTGTGCACTCAACGTGGAGATGCAGGATCAATCCCTGGCTCAGGAACATGTCCTGGGGGAGGGCATGGCAACCCACTCCAGTATTCTTGCCTGGAGAATCCCAGGGACAGAGGAGCCTGGTAGGCTACAGTCCACGGGGTCACAGAGAGTCAGACACGACTGAAGTTAAGTGATATCACATGACATCACTTATACGTGGAGTCTAAAAAAAAAAAAAATTTAATACCCTGGCCGTCTAGTGGTTAGTGGTCTGACCTCTTACTGCCCAGGACCCCAAATCAATCCCTGGTCAGGGGGGAAACTAAGATTTCACAAGCTGTGCAGCACAGAAAATTAATAAACAATTTTAAAAAAAGACAAATAAATGCTACAAAGAAACTTCTTTACAAAAGAGAAACAGACTCACAGACACAGAAAACAAACGGATGCTTACTAAAGGGGGAAGAAGGGCTGGGATGAGGAATCAGGGATGAAGATATACACACTACTATGAAAATATATAAAATGGAAACAAAACGAAATTGCAGAGCACAGGGAATTACAATATCTTTCTCATAACCTATCATGAGAAAGAATCTGATTAAGGAATAGATTCGACGGTATTTCTACAAATGTAAAGGCCACCACTGAACCCAGAGGAGGAGGGTCTGGCCAGTGAGACAGAGAAACAAGACCGCAGCCATGTGGGATGAAAACCCCAGAGTGCGGTGTTCCTGGCTTCTAGTGACAGCCGCCACTCAGATTACCGGGAGAAGACTAGCCAGTAACCGCCGCCGAGACGGAGGACTGGAGCGGGGACCGTGGCTGATAGGATGACAAGAACGAATACACGCCGTCTTCTCTGCATCTGCTCCCTGCATGGAAGAAACCTAGGAAGATTTCACGGAGGCGGCGGCATCCCTTGCCGCAAAAAGAAGAGGAAGGTAAAGCGGCTGCCACACGTGAGTGGGTACTGGAGGTCAACGGGTGGGCGCAAGCAGAGGGCATGCAAGTTTCCCAAAATGTCAGAGGGCGGGTGCTCGGAAGAGGATACTGAGAGCAGACTACGGGAGGCCTGGTTGGTGGGGGACAAAGGGGAGTCCCACACAGCACAGGAAAGAGACCCCTCTCCTCCACTGCACGATCAGAGTAGACGAACCTCAGTCGTGGGGCCACCACCCAGCCTAAGAACAGCTGCAAGTGGTGGTGCATGCTGGCTCCAGGGCTGCTCAACAGTCAGAGCCGGGAGACCAGGGGACGAGCTCAGTTCAGTCGCTCAGTCATGTCCGGCTCTTTGCAGACCCCATGGACCGCACCACGCCAGGCTTCCCTGTCCGCCATCAACTCCTGGAGCTTGCTCAAGCTCCTGTCCACTGAGCTGGTGAGGCCATCCAAGCATCTCATCCTCTGTTGTCCCTTCTCCTCCCGCCTTCCATCTTTCCAAGCATCAGGGGCTTTTCAGATGAGTCAGTTCTTCGCATCGGGTGGCCAAAGGATTGGAGCTTCAGCAGAGGACCAGAGCCAGGCTGTTTTCTGACTTGCTCTCAATCCATCCCGAATCCCCCTACCCCTCGAAGGAACACACCTGGACCACCAGGAATTGGGGTTAAAGGGCACCTCATGAACTTCCAGTCTTGATCTATTTTTCAGCCCCCCCCCCCATGTTGTCTAAGCTTAAAAGGAAGGGCCCACCCTCTTGGCAGACAGTGCTCAGAACCCTTTAACTCTATCAGTTTCCGTTTCAGTTCAGTCACTCAGTCGTGTCCAACTCCTTGCGACCCCATGAGCCACAGCACGCCAGGCCTCCCTATCCATCACCAACTCCCGGAACTCATGTCCATGGAGTCGGTGATGCCATCCAACCATCTCATCCTCTGTCGTCCCCTTCTCCTCCTGCTCTCAACCCTTCCCAACATCAGGGTCTTTTCAAACGAGTCAGCTCTTCGCAACAGGGGGCCAAAATACTGGGAGTTTCAGCTTCAACATCAGTCCTTCCAATGAACACCCAGGACTGATCTCCTTTAGGGTGGACTGGTTGGATCTCCTTGCAGTCCAAGGGATAACGCTATCAAAAGGCTGACAAAAGGTGCCCCATGCACAATCCACTCCACTGCTCCATTCTGTCTTCCTTCCACCAAACTACTGTGCACATATATTTAGTTTTTAAAAAAGGAAAAAGTTAAAAAAAGAGAGAGAGAGAGAGAGAAACAGACTTACAAGCCTCACTTTGCTCCTAATTAATTATAAGAAACTCTCTCCGGACCAGAAACTCCTCAGCTGTGAAATGAGGGTATTAAATTATTTATGAGGTTTCATCCACATCAAAAAGGAAAATCGGAGGAACCATTTTCCTGTTGACTTCCTTGGTAAATTCTAAGGGAAAACACCTTGCAGGGAACTGAGGATTTGCAAAGGGTTTGCTTTGGGAGCACTTGGTGGGGAGCGGGGGGTGGGCGGCAGACGGGTGTGAAGAGGAATTCATCTGTGTTCCACAGCCACCTGAGCACAGAAATGCATCCAAGGCAATTTTTCCCCCTCCTCTCAAGTTGCCATAATGATTAACATGTTCACCCTGGAGAAACTTAAGCTGTACAGTCATGGGGAAAAAAAAATGCGAAAAATCTAAAATATGTTTCCCGAAACCACGGAGCATGACACAGAAGCTGCAGTTTCTTCCCGAGTCCTCTTCTTTTTTTTTTTTTAAGAGAGCCGGGAATTAACAAGGCAGCGAAGATACATTCCGGCCGGAGGGGTCTCAGTGCCAGAGAATTCGAACCACTTCTTTGCTACGCAGTTGCAGAGTTCAGGTTCTGTATGATGAGGCTGTAGTTTCCAGCACTATGAATACCACTCAGAGCTCTTTGTACATTCGGATGATTCAGTCCATATTCGATTTTTTAAAATTTACTTTTAATTGGAGGATAATTGCTTTACAACGCTGTGTTACTTCCTGCTGGACAACAATGTGAACCTCCTTCTCATCCCCTTACCCCACCCCAACCCTCTAGGTCATCACAGATCAGAGAGCTGGGCTTTCTGTGCTCTAAAGGCAGCTTTCCAGGAGCTAGTTATTTTACCCGTGAGCTAGTTATTTCACCCGTGTAAGTGAAAAGTGCAAGTCGCCCAGCCGTGCCTGACTCTTCGGCGACCCCGTGGACTTGTACAGTCCAGGCCAGAATACTGGAGTGGGTAGCCTTTCCCTTCTCCAGAGGACCTTCCTGATCCAGGAGTCGAACTGGGCTCTCACGCATTGCAGGCAGATTCCTTACCAGCTGAGCTACCCGGTGACACACGGTGGTGTTGTGTATATACCAGAGCCACTGTCTCAGGTCACTCCACCCTCTCCTTCACCGCCTGTGTTCACAAGCCTGTCTCTACTCCTGCTTTGGAAACAGGTTCATCAATACCACTTTTCTAGATTCCTACCAGGTTCCTCCATCTGTGGAATTCTCCAGGCAAGAGTACTGGAGTGGGTTGCCATTTCCTTCCCCAGGGGATATTCCCGGGCCAGGGATCAAACCTGGGTCTCCCGCATTGCAGGCAGACACTTTCTTTACCATCTGAGCCACCAGGGAAGCCCTCAATTCCATATACATGCCTGAATACATGACATTCGGTTTTCTCTTTCTGACTGACTTCCCTCTGAATAACACATTCTAGGTTCAGCCACCTCACTAGAAACATCAGTTCAGTTCAGTCGCTTGGTCATGTCCAACTCTTGGCGACCCCGTGGACCGCAGCATGCCAGGCTTCCCTGTCCACCACCAAGTTCCGGGGCTCGCTCAACCTCACGTCCATCGAGTCACTAGAACCTACCAGATGGTTAATCCTTTAAATCTGTGCTTTCTCCAATGGGGCTAATTGTGTCTTGCCCTCCCCACCCCCAGCCACCGTCACTGGACACCAGGCCATGTCTGGAAACATTTTCAGTCCTCAGGACTCCGGGAAGAATGTTACTGGCATCAAGTGAGGCCAGAGATGCTGCTAAAGCTCCTACAGCACATAACACAGCTCCCTTCATAAACAGCTAGTAATATCCAGCTCAAATGGCAACATCGCCACGGCTGAGAAATCCTCATTTGAACCATACTAAAAATTTAAAAATAAAAAACAAAAAACGTATTTCGTGGTGCGGGGTCTTAGTCGTAGCATGCAGGCTCTTTAGTCATGGCGTGTGCGATATAGTTCCTGAAGGGAGATTTAACCCGGGGCTCCCTGCGCTGGGCAGGGGGAGTCTTAGCCACTGGACCACTGAGGAAGTCCCCATACGAACATCTCTGTAATTCTGCAGAAGGTATCTACTGTGCATCATGCTGAGTCTTTTCAAAGTAACAGCATACATACAGTACAGCTGCAGACTTTCCGGCATCATCTATCCCCAATTCTGCTCTCCAAGCAACCACATTCGAATCATAGAATCGTTTCCACAGCTGGCAATATTCCTTGTCATGGACTCACACGATTCTAAATAAGCTGCTGTGCGATATACCCTATCAACTTTAGAGATCACTGACATGCTTTTCTCACATACGGATGAAGATTTTGTTTTGGTAAATTCCACTTACTCCTTGGAAGAAAAGTTATGACCAACCTAGACAGCGTATTAAAAAGCAGAGACACTTCTTTGCCAACAAAGGTCCGTCTAGCCAAGACTATGGTTTTTCCAGTAGTCATGCATGGATGTGAGAGCTGGACTATAAAGAAAGCTGAGCACAGAAGAACTGATGCTTTTGAACTGCGGTGTTGGAGAAGACTCAAGAGTCCCTTGGACTGCAAGGAGATCCAACCAGTCCATCCTAAAGGAACTCAGTCCTGAATATTCACTGAAAGAACTGATCATTCATTCAGTTTGAAGCTGAAACTCCAATCCTTTGGCCAACTGATGCAAAGAACTGACTCATTTGAAGAGACCCAGATGCTCGGAATGATTGAAGGCAGGAGGAGAGGGGGACGACAGAGGATGAAATGGTTGGATGGTATCACCAACGCAATGGACATGAGTTTGAACAAGCTCCGGGAGTTGATGATGGACAGGGAGGCCTGGCATGCTGCAGTCCATGGGGTCGCACAGAGTCGGACAGGACTGAGCAACTGAACTGAACTGAACTGAAATTCCCACCAGCCATTCTGGCTTACCCTCCCACATTTTTCCAACAGTGTAACACGTTTTGGTTACATATAAAGTCTACACACACTATTTTGACAATGGATCAGGCACTTTCAGGCAAGCAAGCGGTAGGGTGATGATACCTTTCTTAGGTCTAACTCTTTAATTTTCCTGGGATGATTTGGCTGCCTCTGTTTTTCTTTGATAATTCCTCCAACAACCTTTCACCGTCTTCCAATTTTTCACTCAGATAACCTGGCAGTTCTCTGTTCACCCCAACCACTGCTCTCCTGACCCCCCAAATATATATATACACACACCAAACCTTCCTCCTGAAATTCCTGGACTCTGCTCCAGTCTCTACTTGTCAGAGTGAGATCTGCTGAGACCAGATGCCCCAAGATCACACCACCAGCATCGTGACAATTCCCTCTGCCTCTGTTTCAGGGACCCCAAGTCCCCCCCCCCCCTTTCTTGGCTTACTGTCTCCTTTCGATGAAACCCATTCTCCAGCAGCTTCCTGAGAAAAGTGACTTATGAAACCTAGAAGCCTGCTGATAATACTGAGTATGGACAAAGGTCTCTATGCTACTCTGAATTAACAACCCGTGAGGGAATGAACGCAAAAACCTGAGTGAAAATAAATTTTCATAGAATTCTAAGGTCAGTCTGTTTTCTGACTTAAGAAATATGATGTCATTCTGATTCCAGGCCCTTCCTGTGACCCTTTTCCATCGGAAAAAAAAAAAAAAAAAAAAAGCACTTAGACGCTGCCTTTATCCCTGATTTTCTACAATGAAATGCTGATGAGATTTCAAGTAGTAATTTTTGATATGCTTAATTTCTATTCTCTGTTCTAGTCATTTGGTTTGAAATTTCTGCCTTCTTCAGATTGGAGATTCCCCTCCTTCCCTCTGGCCCATTCCCCTCTGTTTCCCTGCAATACTTATTAGGCAAAATCTGAATAACCATCTCTCATCTGTCTGACAAAACCTCCTGCACTGTATCTTTGTTGCCCAGTAAGGAATTCATTTGCTTCCTATCTGAGAAGTCAAGGGCTTCCCCGCCAGCTCAGCTGGTAAAGAATCCACCTGCAATGCAGGAGACCCCAGTTCGATTTCTGGATCGGGAGGTTCCCCTAGAGAAAGGATAAGCTACCCACGCCAGTATTCTTGCGCTTCCCTGGTGGCTCAGCTGGTAAAGAATCCGTCTGCAAAGCAGGAGGACCTGGGTTCGATCCCTGGGTCGGGAAGACCCCCTGCAGAAGGGAATCCCACTCCAGTATTCTGGCCTGAAGAATTCCTTGGACTGTAGAGTCCATGGGGTCACAAAGAGTCGGACACGGCTGAGTGACTGTCACTGGGAAGTAAGGGCTTCCTAGGTGGCATTCGTAGTAAAGAACCTGCCTGTCGGTGCAGGAGACGAAAGAGACCTAGGTTCAGTCACTGGTTCGGGAAGATCCTCTGACGTAGGAAATGCCAACCCACTCCCATATTCTTGCCTGGAAAATTCCACGGGCAGAGGAGCCTGGCGGGCTACAGGCTCGCAGAGTCAGACACGGCAGAGCATGCACACAAGTCCGGGGATTCATTCAGCCATGTGTGAACTGAGCAGTTGAGAAGTGGACAGTATAATTGAGGCGTTGACTTTAAATGGAATTTGCTTTTCATTAATTTAAGTTTAAAGAGTCACACAAACCTAAAGATGACAGCCAAGGGGAAAAGACGGCAACAGAGGAAGGTCAGTGCCTTTAGCACCGACCCTAAGATTATAAAGTGAGAGCATTTCTAAATCCCCTCGGTCTCTATTTCCAGCACGAGGTCCCAGGATGGACTTTCTTAGGGGTCTCCTTCCTCGGAAGAGTTGGAGGACCTTTTAGCATGATGTCAGTCAGACAAGCAGAAGCAGCGTCTGCCCGTGAGACGATATTTTATTATACCCGGTATGTAAACAGGGCAACCTAAGGTCCTTTCTCTCCTGACGAGGAGACAGGAAATGAAAGTTGCTCAGTCGTGTCCAACTCTTTGTGACCCTGCCAGGCTCCTCTGTCCATGGGATTCTCCAGGCAAGAAGACTGGAGCGGGTAGCCTTTCCTTTCTCCAGGAGATCTTCCCGGACCAGGGATCAAACCCAGGTTTCCCGCACTGCAGGCAGATTCTTTGCCATCTGAGCCACGAGGAAAGCCCAGGTCGCCTCCGTATTTCGCAGAAAAGAGAAATCTGTATCGTAGTCACAGCACCACAGCATAAAGTAGAAGTGAAACGTTAAAAATAATAAAACTCAAGGGACACATAACAGGTAAGTTGCAGATGGCAACTTCTTCGAATGCCACCCCTGACGGCTGTCACAGAGCCCTGATCTCAGCATACTTGGCAATAGAACACAGCTCTCTACATGTGTTCTAGCAAAAAAACACTGCTTCTGCATGATGGGCGCTCCGAGGGACAGAAACTAGAGCAGCTGGCAAAAGCCTTCTCTGTGCGTTCACTCACTCAGTCATTCAACAAACGTCACAAACACCACAATCTGGCATCCATCTATGATCAGTAAACAGAGACAGGAAACAGAGCAAAATCAAACCCGACAACCCACCACAAAGCTGCCCAGTGTCTTGTTTGATCAGAACCACTGGGAACCGCTTTATGGAAGTCCAGAACAGAACACGGCCGGCACGCCACAGCTGCGCATTTACAGCAAAGAGCAGGATCGCGTGCAAAAAAAGTCACTCTTCTTATCTCCACTCTGAAGAAACACAGCCATGCTAGCATTCTAGCGCAGTGAAGTCAAAGTCACTCAGTTGTGTTCGACACTTTGCGACCCCATGGGCTGTACCTGCCAGGCTCCTCTGTCCATGGGATTCTCCAGGCAAGAATACTGGAGCGGGTTGTCATTTCCTTCTCCAAGGGATCTTCCCAACCCAAGGATTGAACCCAAGTCTCCTGCATTGCAGGCAGACTGTACCGACTGAGCTACAAGGGAAGCTCTGGTAGCGAGCACTGGCACTCTAGATATAGGGAAATAAAAATTCAGGAAACACCGATCATTTTAAATTTAAGGATCAACAGGGAAACACATTTTCTTCATCTACTGTTCTGCTAAGTCATTTAATATGCACTCTGGCCTGCAAAGTGATGTTTTTTTATGCTTGTAGATTTTTTTACAAGCTCAGTGCTAAAAGTATGAGTTATTCAAACAAGGACCCTAACCAAGACATTTATATAAACTTGATTTCTTCCTTGATGCATTATGACCCTAATAACAAGTACTTCATGCTTGTAACTGGCCAAATCAATGCCTGCGAGCCTGTACTGACGTGTATGAGCACATATATATTGATATATAGGCACATGCCTATATCACTGGAAGGACTGATGCTGAAGCCAAAGCTCCAATACTCTGGCCACTTGATGCGAAGAGCTGACTTATTGGAAAAGACTGTGATGCTGGGAAAGACTGAGGGCAGGAGGAGAAGGGGACGACAGAGGATGAGATGGTTGGATAGCATGACCGATTCGATGGACATGAGTTTGCTGCCAAGTCCAGAGATAGTTGGCGTGCTGCAGTCCAAGGGGTCGCAAAGAGCTGGACACAACTTAGAGACTCAACAGCCACCAGCACAACAGCCGGCTGAACCATACACACGTCCCTCGTGACAAATGAAAAGTGCTTTCCCAACTCACGCCACGAGAGGCCAAATAAATTTCACACGGAGAGACTAAGCTGAGACTTGTCACCTGAAAATATGATATGAGGCAGGTAATAAGAACATGACCCAACTGGTCTTCTAATTATATATAACCACCCAGAGCTACTATCAACAGAAAAAAAAAAAAGACAACTTTTAATAAGCTATCTACCAGTCGCACAGAATATGTTGGCAGGCAATTTTATTGGGTGGCGTGAAATTTTATTTAACAAGAGAAAATGAATCACAGCACTTAAAGAGGATATATGAAAACATTGGGATAACATGATCTTTTTCTTGTTCAGCCAACTGTCCATCCACAGCCACTACGACCTCTACACAGAGAATCATACCAAAATAACCTTCAGGTGAGACATCACTGTCTGGTTGACAGATGACACTGGGAGTGCACCACGGGGTAGAAAACGATCCTAATTAATCTCCTCATCTCCCAAAGCAGTCTCTCCATGTTTTGCAATGAGCCATTACGAGAACTC
>SJYF01000349.1:399132-432758 GCA_006410515.1 Procapra przewalskii
ATATATATATATATATATATATATATAGCATACCATGTGTAGAATGGATCACTGATGAAGAACTGCTGTATAACACGGCAGAGCCCAGCCAAGGGCTTTGTGATGACCTGGAGAGTTGGAATGGGAGAGTGGAAGCAGGTTCCAGAGGGAAGGGATATATGTATCAGTTTAGTTCAGTTCAGTCGCTCAGTCAATAATATCCGACTCTTTGCGACCCCGTGAATCGCAGCACACCAGGCCTCCCTGTCCATCACCAACTCCCGGAGTGCACCCAAACCCATGTCCATCGAGTCAGTGATGCCATCCAGCCATCTCATCCTCTGTCGTCCCCTTCTCCTCCTGCCCCCAATCCCTCCCAGCATCAGGGTCTACTCAAATGAGTCAACTCTTTGCATGAGGTGGCCAAAGTATCAGAGTTTCAGCTTTAGCATCAGTCCTTCCAATGAACACCCAGGACTGAGCTCCTTTAGGATGGACTGGTTGGATCTCCGTGCAGTCCAAGGGACTCTGAAGAGTCTTCTCCAACACCACAGTTCCAAAGCATCAATTTTTTGGCACTTCAGCTTTCTTCATGGTCCAACGCTCACATGACTACTGGAAAAAAAACCATAACTTTGACTAGGCAGACCTTCATCCGCAAAGTGATGTCTCTGCCTTTTAATATGTTACGTAGGCTGCAGACATTCCAGGTTGCCACAACTGGGGCTGAAACCGAGGGTTCCCCACCGCCAGCAAGCGCTGACAGGTCACAGAACACACACACCTGCCATCTGTCCACACGTGGCTCATGCACACAACCCAGACTCCGTCTGGCCCGGCCACAACCCAAGCCCACCTCCTTCCCCACCTGTTCACAAGCTCCCCTCGCTGGTTTCGCATCCCCCAGCCTCGCACCTCTGAGAGAACCCATGAGTCCAACCCAGGAGTGTCTTCAAGCCTCCTGCCACGTCTCACCGTGTCTGCAAGCTCCCGGCTGAAGCCATGCTTTAGCCGCTGGAGGCAGTTCCTCCGGGCACCCTCCTGAGGTCTCATAAAGAAAGTGAGAAGAGACAGCTGGCATTAGAAGCTCTTGTGGCTGTGACGTGGACATCCCCCGTCATTCTCTCCGGGATGCCCTTGACCTGGTGACGAGGAGTGTGCATGCTCGAGCCAGAAGCTCTGGGCAATCCACCCCTTGCTGGTCATACGCACCCCTGGGACAGGATTCCTCACGCCTCCAGCCCCCTCATCTCTACGACAAGTGTTGTTGCTATTGAGTCTCTAAGTTGGGCCTGAGTCTTTGGTGACCCCACGGACCGCAGCCCGCCAGGCTCCTCCGTCCATGCAATTTCCCAGGCAAAGACACTGGAGCGGGTCGCCATCTTTCTGACTCAGGGATTGAACCCACATCTCCAGCACCGGCAGGCATTGATTCTTTACCAGTAAGCCCACGAGGGGAGCCCTGTCCAAAGGGGGACAGATGAGCAAGTGACAGAATCTAACTGACCTTAGGGGAACGAACTGAGAGAGCTCACTGCATGCACGACCACGCCTACGGGCCACGTGGCATGTGTCTGGCTCTCTGCAACCTCACAGACTGTAGCCCGCCAGTCTTCTCTGTCCGTGGGAGTCTCCAGGCAAGGATACCGGAGTGGCTTGCCTTGCTTTCCTCCAGGGGATCTTCCCAATCCAGGGATCGAACCCGCATCTCTTATGCTGTTTACCACTAGTGCCCACCCGGGAAGCCCAGAACGCCACACAAGTCACTGGATAAAATCAGTTTCATCCATGCCGTCCATTCATTCTGGAATCAGCTCACAGCCTGCTCACCAAGGATACTTCTGACCCCAGACAAGAAATCTGTGAACCTCGCAGGTCCCTCTCCCTGTAAAAACGGGACAAAGCCCATTACACGGCGGTGGGGAAAAATAGACACCGAGGAAGTAAAAATACAGAGACCAGCTCCTGGCCCATCAAACCTATTAACTCAGAGGCTCTAATCGACAGAGAGACGCTGAGACCCTAAACTAATCCAGAATGTCATTCCAAATCTTTCCTCCTCCGAAGCGGAGGAACAGCTATGTTTCCTGCAGCAACTCGTTTACACTTGCTTAGGGCAAGGTCAGTGTGAATTCTTTCACTTCCATAACCTCAATTTCATTTCCTGCTTTTCAACTCAAGTGATGATGCATATTCAAGGCTCTGAAGCCCAGTATTCAGTAGAGTTTAGAGGCAACTGCCCAGCCACACTGACAGAGACAGAAAAAGAATTTCCGCTTCATTCAAGGTACCTTTAAGCCCAAGACTTCATTTCTTAATGGGTTTCTTCCCGCCCTTCTGCCCCCACCCAGTAAATTTAAACGATTCAGGACCTATGTTAATTGTTATAAATCTTCCTTTCATAGACTGCTTTTAAAGAACTTTAATTTTCAGACTTACAAGGCCCTAGAAAGTTTAATCAGGGTCTGCTCACCAGCTGCTTTTGACACTGCCCTCATCATTCTAAATTCAGACACACAGTTTGCCCTGAAGGACTTCATCACCAAGTTTTCGGACTAAAATAAGATGCCGCCAGCGCATCAGAATTCAAAAGCCACTGCAAGCCAACAGAACTTCCAAGAAGCCACCGTGCTCACTCATTCATGAAAATCCCTAAGAATTTCCCACCTGGGTAAAGAGAGGGAGAAAAGGATTTGAGGTAGGTCCCAAACACACACACACACACACACGCACACACACACACACACACACACACACACATGAGCAAAAGTAAAATAATTCACTGAGTGTGTGCTTAGTCAAGTCTGACTATTTGTGACCCCATAGACTGTAGCCCGCCAGGCTCCTCTGTCCATGGGGATTCTCCAGTCAAGAACACCGGAGTGGGCTGTCATTTCCTCCTCCAGGGGATCTTCCCAACCCACGGATCAAACCCTGCATGGCAGGCAAATTTCTTTACACACTGAGCCTCCAGGGAAGCCCTAACTGCGGAAAAATCAGGGCCAACAAGACAGTGTCACGAAAAATGAGACAAAGCTGACAGGTCAGCACAGTAGCTGAAGTCAGCCATCAGACACAACTTTACATCAACTGGAAGATTCATTCACAGTTTCCTATATGTGTCTTCAAAGAAACAAATATGATTAGATAGATGCGTGATTCACAGTATACCAAAGATGAAGAAGATACAAGGATCCGAAACACAGAGCCTTCCAGAGTTGGCCACACAGGCAAAATTTCTCCCCTGGGTCCTAGAAGGGAGACTATGGACGCCTGGAGCCTCCTAAGTGCGGTCCAGCAGGTGACCGGGCCACTTCTTAAAATAACCCTCAGTGTCAGATAACCGTCCGGCACCAAAGCTCAGCTAAGTAAATCAAGTTGAATACGGCAGCAGCCTGCAGACCGCCCCACGGCCTTGTTTACTCCGGGGGTACGTCTCACAAGTGCTCAAAGAGCCAATTGGGCTGCAGGTCTCTTGCTGGGGGAGGAGGTCACAGAAACACATCTCTGTTTATCGGAAACACATTTCAGAGCCAATAAATACACCACTTCACCCCAGTACTGCTTCTAACGGTTGCCTAGTAACCCACGGTATGGGCGAGATCACACTGCAACTTCCATGGCTGCGAACAATCCCTTGCAATGGTAAGCGATGCCCCAATAACTCGAACAGAACGATCTTTCTTCAGTGTCAAAAACCTTGCAAAACCACCAATAGTGAAAAAAGAAAGTTACGTTTTTATTACCTACTGTTCAAGGGGAAAAGTCCTAAGGGCAAGACTACCTCACCGCCGTAAATTTCAGGAAGCCTTTGTAATTATTTCTGTCTGTATTGGTCACAATACATGGGTCTGCAGGTATTTGCAGAATAGCAGCACACACAACATGGGAACCACACTGGGGGTGTGTGTGTCTATGTCTGTGTGTGTGTCTGTATGAACAATTTCCTGGTTTCCTGAGAAAGAAAATACCTGGCACTGAAAGTTTTCCAGGGATTTCTCTGGTGGTCGGGTGGTTAAGAATCTGCCTTGCAGGGCAGGGGACACAGGTTCCCCGGACGGGGAACTGGACTTCCCACGTGCCGTGGCTCTACTAAGCCCGAGGGCTACAACCAGAGATCCCGCGTACTGCAACTAGAGAGTTTGGGCGCTATAATGAAAGATGGCATATGATGTGACAAGGATCACAAGTGAGGCAACTGAGACCCAATGCAGCCAAATAAATTTAAAAATGATAAAAAAGAAAAGACCTTGTGCAAATTTTAGTTGAGAATTTCAGGAAAAACATCCAGAGCTATTTACAACCTTTATTTTATGGGAGGAGAGCAACAAATCCCTCTTGTCTTTTTGTTTGAGATGATCCAAGTTTATCCGTATTGCCTCAAGGTAATGATTAAAAGTGCTGGTTACCAGCTGAGCCCCCAGGGCAGCCCAAGAAGACTGGAATGGGTAGCCTATCCCTTCTCCACAGGATCTTCCAGACCCAGGAAGCGAACTGGGGTCTCCCACATTGCAGGTGGGTTCTTTACTAGCTGAGCTATCAGGGAAGCCCTTTTCTCTCTCAGAACAGTCCCAATTTGGAGAGATAAATCATATGGCAACTTGAAATATCAGAGACAAGTCAATAACCAAGACGGACTGGGTTCTAGGACAACGAACTAAGGATGCCAGGGTCCTAGATGTGGGTTTCTGCATAAAGAAGAGTTTGTCGTTCAGTCATTACGTCGTGTCCGACTCCACAGACTGCAGCGTTCCAACTCTTTGCCACCCCACGGACTGCAGTACGCCAGGCTTCCCTGTCCTTCCCCATCTCCTGGAGTTTGCCCAAACTCATGTCCATTGAGTCGGTGATGCCATCCAACCATCTCATCCTCTATCTCCCCCTTCTCTTCCCGCCTTCCATCTTTCCCAGCATCAGGGTCTTTTCCAAAGGCTTACAATTCAATCTTCTTTTTTTTTTCCCCTCCATGTGTCTTTGGCAGGACATCAGGTCATGAGAGTGGAAACCTAAAGACAAAGAGTTGTTGTTCAGTCGCTCAGTTGTGTCTGACTCTTTGTGACCCCATGGACTGCAGCACACCAGGCCTCCCTGTCCATCACCAACTCCCAGAGCCTGCTCACACTCATGGCCATCCAACCATCTCATCCTCTGTCATCCCCTTCTCCTCCCACCTTCAATCTTTCCCAGCATTAGGGTCTTTTCCAATGAGCCAACTCTCATGAAGGAGAGGGGAGTCAAGAGTCCAGGGGCATCTTCTGGCAGGGGCTTCGGGAATGCCCAGTGACGAGCAGAGACTCATGACTCATAACGAGCGGTGCTCAATCTAGGAATTTAGGGTCTCGGGAAAAACCGCACCTAACCAGCCCACAGTCCTGACTCACAGTCTGTGCCCGAGCCCCGAATCTCTGCAGGCCTTTGAGGGCCGGGAGTACCCACCCTGCCTTGCTCTGTTCAGAATCCTTCACCAATTCTCCCATCCACTCAGACCACGCTCATCACGCTGCGGAAACTCAAAAAAGCAGACACGGAAGATTCGCTCTGTTTATTGCTTCAAGGAACGCACGGTCTTTCATCAAGTAGGCGATCAGTTCAGTTCAGTCACTCAGTCGTGTCTGACTCTTTGCGACCCCACGAATCACAGCACGCCAGACCTCCCTGTCCATCACCAACTCCTAAAGTAGGTGATGAACATCCCATAAATCCCTCCTCAACAAGCAACACCCTGGGACTTATAAACGGAGGTCAGGACGTTCTTAGAGAGATGATGAGGAATGCCGCGGAGGATGTGGAGAGACTGAAACGCTCATGTGTCCTGGATAGGAACACAATACCACACAGCCACTCTGGAGAACACTCTGGCGTTTCTTAGAAAGTTATACACAGACAGTCTCGCAGTTCACCCTGGGGAGTAAACCCAAGAGAAACGAAAATGCATGTCTACGTTGAAACCTGCACACAATGTTCAGAGCGGCTTATGTGAACATCGGTCAGTTGAGTCCAACTCTGTGTGACCCCATGGACTATAGCCCACCAGGCTCCCCTGTCCATGGGATTTCCCAGGCAGAAATACTGGACTGGGTTACCATGCCCTTCCCCAGGGGATCTTCCCAAACCTGGGATCAAACCCAGGTCTCCTGCATCGCCAGGCAGATTCTTTTATCATCTGAGCCACTATGGAAATCCCATAGCAGCTTGTTCATAACAGCCAAATATTGGTAAAAAAGCCCACATGTCCAGCAACTGAAGAACGGGTAAGTGAAATGTGCCATACTCACTCACAACAGAATCAGTTCAGTTCAGTCGCTTAGTCATGTCCAACTCTTTGCAACCCCATGAACTCCAGCACGCCAGGCCTCCCTGTCCATCGCCAATTCCCAGAGTTCACTCAAACTCATGTCCATCAAGTCGGTGATGCCATCCAGCCATCTCATCCTCTGTCATCCCCGTCTTCTCCTGCCCCCAATCCCTCCCAGCATCAGAGTCTTTTCCAATGAGTCAACTCTTTGCATGAGGTGGCCAAAGTACTGGAGTTTCAGCTTTAGCATCACTCCCTCCAAAGAAATTCCAGAGCTCATCTCCTTCAGAATGGACTGGTTGGATCTCCTTGCAGTCCCAGGGTCTCTCAAGAGTCTTCTCCAATATCACAGTTCAAAAGCATCAATTCTTCGGCGCTCAGCTTTCTTTACAGTCCAACTCTCACATCCATACATGACCACTGGAAAAACCATAGCCTTGATTAGATGGACCTTTGTTGGCAAAGTAACGTCTCTGCTTTTGAATATGCTCTCTAGGTTGGTCATAACTTTCCTTCCAAGGAGTAAGCGTCTTTTAATTTCCTAGCTGCAATCACCATCTGCAGTGATTTTGGAGCCCCCAAAAATAAAAGTCTGACACTGTTTCCACTCTTTCCCCATCTATTTCCCATGAAGTGATGGGACCAGATGCCATGATCTTCATCTTGTGAATGTTGAGCTTTAAGCCAACTTTTTCACTCTCCTCTTTCACTTTCATCAAGAGGCTTTTTAGTTCCTCTTCACTTTCTGCCATAAGGGTGGTGTCATCTGCATATCTGAGGTGATTGATATTTCTCACGGCAATCTTGATTCCAGCTTGTGCTTCTTCCAGCCCAGCGTTTCTCATGATGTACTCTGCATAGAAGTTAAACAAGCAGGGTGACAATATACAGCCTTGACGGACTCCTTTCCCTATTTGGAACCAGTCTGTTGTTCCATGTCCACATCTAACTGTTGCTTCCTAACCTACATACAGGTTTCTCAACAGAACAGCAGTCAACAATTTAAAAATAAGAGTGAAATACTGATTCATGCTGCAACAGGGATGAACTCTGTAAACACTATATTGAAAGGCCAGACCCGAAAGTCACACATTGTGTGATTCCACCTATTTGAAATGCCAAGAACAGGCAAATTCACAGGGACACAGAATAGAGGAGTGGTTCCCAGAGGCTTCATGGGGGGCGGGGAGGAGTACTGACTGGCACAGGGATTTTTTAGGTGGTAAGTGTTCTAAAACCTTTATGTGGGGACTTCCCTGGTGGTCCAGTGGGAAGATGCTGCACGTCCAGTGCAGAGGGCATGGGTTCAAGGCCTGGTCTCGGAAGTTAAGATCCCACATGCTGTGGGCTGCAGCCAAAAAGTAAAAATAAATTTAAAAACAAAAATGGGAGTATTTTAAAAACTATACTGTGGAACTGAGTGCACAACTCCTGTGTGTGCGATGTGCGTACATCCTCAGTCGTGTCCAACTCTTTGTGATTCCACCAGGCTCCTCTGTCCATGATATTCTCCAGGCAAGCACACTGGAGTGGGTTGCCCTGCCCTCCTCCAGGAGATTTTCCAGACCCAGGAACTGAACCCAGGTTCCCGCATTGCAGGCAGATTCTTTACAGACTGAGCCACTGGGGGGTCCTACTCCACACAGCTCTGTAAATTTGCTAAAAATAACTGAATTGAACCCTGACAATAGGTGAATTCTGATAGGTCAAGTATGTCTCAGAAACTTGGTGGGTTTTTTTTTTTTTTTTGCTTTTTAAAAAAACACCTCTCTGACTCTTAAAGCAAAGATCATCTATGTATATGTGCACGAATGTTCAACAAACCATGGTTACGTGGGCATCACACAATGAAAAATCCAGAGACAAGTTCCACCTTTTTTTAAAAAAAAGAAACTCATTTGCTCTGGTACAAAGGAGTTAAATAAGTGCGCTGCCTCTAACGTGAAATGCGTAATTGCACAGTTTTAGTTGGGAAGAGGCCTATTGATAGGCTTTCTGATTCAAATTACACCTAAACAGTAACCGCTCTTGAGTCAAATCATATTTACACATAACGTGACTTTCAGTCTGAGATGAAAACTGAACGGGTGAACCGTTTGTTGGCATAGTCACAACAGAATCCAGAAGGGGAAACTCACCAGAAAATCTGCTTATGAGGACGGCAGAATGCTAACACCTGAAGCCCCAGTTTAAGTGAATTTCAAATTCGATATAAGTGGATTAAGAAATTCAATTTTCTCTTGTGACACAGGACAAAAGCTTCAGGAATGACAGGGAAATACATCTTTTAAAATTGCCCAGCAGCTAATCGACCTGTTGCAGGGGCTTTCCAAACACGTCGTCAGGTTTGGCACCGCTGAAAAGATGTATGGAGCTCACTCACTTCAGCTTTAGCTCATTCCTGTGAAAGGGCCCTTCTATTTTCAACTGCATCCTCATTCAGCTCAGTTCAGTTCAGCTCAGCCGCTCAGTCATGTCCAACTCTTTGCGACCCCAGGGACTGCAGCATGCCAGGCCTCCCTGTCCGTCACCAACCCCCGGAGCTTGCTCAAACTCATGTCCATTGAGTCGGCAATGCGATCCATCCATCTCATCTTCTGTCGTCCCCTTCTCCTCCTGCCTTCAATCTTTCCCAGCATGAGGGTCTTTTCCAAGGAATCAGCTCTTCACATCAAGTTCACTCAAACTCATGTCCATTGAGTTGGTGATGCCATCCAACCATCTCATCCTCTGTCGTCCCCTTCTCCTCCCGCCTTCAACCTTTCCCAGTATCAGGGTCTTTTCCAATGAGTTGTTCTTTGCATCAGGTGGCCAAAGCATTAGAGTTTCAGCTTCAGCATCAGTCCTTCCAATGAACATTCAGGATTAATTTCCTTTAAGATGGACTGGCTGGATCTCCTTGCAGTCCAAGGGACTCTCAAGAGTCTTCTCCAATACCACAGTTCAAAAGCATCATTCCTCGGTGCTCAGCTTTCTTGATAGTCCAACTTTCACATTGATACATGACCACTGGAAAAACCATAGCTTTGACTAGACGGACTTTTGTTGGCAAAGTAACGTCTCTTCTTTTTAATATGCTGTCTAGGTTGGTTATAACTTTCCTTCCAAGGAGTAAGCGTCCTCATTACAGAATCAGATTTCTGTAGGACTGTTTTTTTGCCAGGTTGTGCCATAGAACACAGTGAAACCTGCCCCATCTTAGCAGCACTTGTCAGGCACTGGGCAGAAGAAGAACTAGCAAGAAGGGAAACAACTGAACACCGCCAGGCTGTACTGCTGGCTGCAAAGTCCTGGAGCATGACCTCACACCCGTTGGTAACTGAGGCATCATGCCAGCATGCAAAACTCCTGACCTGGAGCACCGGGACAGGTGTGCCCTCCATCTTAAGTCTCCCACGGCCGCTTAACACACACTCAGCTCTCTTAAGCAACACGGACTGATCTGTTTCGTCTGGGGGTGAGGGGTCACAGGGCTGTGCTCCATCTACAGGCTCCAAGGGAAGAATACGAGGTCCTGATTTTGTGCAGCTCCTGAAAGCCACTTGTCTTCTTTGGCCCATGGGCCCCCCTTCACTCCCAACCTCTGCCTCCCCAGGACACATGTCATCTCTGAGTCTGACCCCTCCACTCCCTCACATGCCCCTCGCCCCAGGTGGGGACTCTGGGCTCAAGCAGACAATGCCCCGCCACTTTCAGGATCCCGGACCTCATGGGCACCGTCCCTTCAGCCATGCGATAGAGGCTGAACCATCAGACTTGAGATGTCTTTGGAGCTCCATCGCTCTGCCTAGGCTGAGTATTGAGAACCAACGTGGGCAAAACGTGAGAACAATCTGGATCCTATGAAACTAGACACAAGAGTCAGGCAGTGGCAGCGGGAAGAGTGATCAGACATGGCAGAATTCACTCTTAACTACGTGGACCCGTGGGAGGAATCGCCTTCCTACACCTTTAGGCAAATCCACGCATTTGTGGCTCTTTCTAGAGGCCCCTGGTCTGTATTCATCTCGTCTCTACAGAACTGTGGTCAAGGGAGCAGGTTGGACATGGCGTCTGTCTTGTAAGTTTCATTCTTCAAGCTGGAGCTGATGGGGGAGCAAAACCCAGTCACCTCCTCCTCCATGGAGGCTGGACCTCAAAGGACGCCAACTTTCACTCACCTCTGCCTCTGAGCCTATGCAATCCTCACACCGACGACCATCCCTCCATCATCCATAATCAGAGCGACGCTGGACCATTTCCACAGGATCACAAAGCCACACGCCATTCTTTGCGAATTCGCAGTCCCAGAGAAGCTGCGGTGTCTGCCTTCCTCTGAGGCTAGGGGGTCAGCCTAGTCCTCACCACCCCCCCCAACGGCTGCACCGTCCTTTCCCCCTGAAACACCCAAACCGGAAGCATGTGACCGCAAAGGTCAAGAGAATGCAATGATGACATTCCCAGACCCAAACAGGAGGCCCAATCGAGGCCGCCCTGGGCAAGCTGAGCCAAAGGCTTCTTCCCAGCCACTGAGCAAAAGCCACAGCCACAGCGCGTGCTATGAAATGCTGGCACCCTGAATCCACATTCTTTTTCTTTCCTTAAAAAAAAAAAATTATTTATTTATTTGGTTGCCCTGGGTCTCAGCTGCAGCTCTAGAAGGCTCTAGCTCCCTGACCAGGAATCGAACCTGGGGCCTCTGCTTTAAGATCACACAGTCTTGGCCACTGGAGCCGCAGGCAAGTTCCAAATCCATACTTTTTTTTTTAATTCCCCTTTTTGTTTTTTTTTTTAAACACCAAAACCATTTTGTATTGGGGTACAGCCAAAAACAGCAACACAGAGAACTCTGCTCAGCTGTATGTGGCAGCGTGCACGGGAGAGGAGTTAGACACGAGAGAACAGATAAGACACGTATATGTGTGAGTGAGTCTCTCTGCTGTTCACCCAAACCCACGCTCTTAGCCTCCATGGTCAAAGTTAAGCGTGGAGAAACATCCCGCATTCTCTCCACATACATGCTGGAACACAAGCATTTCGAAAGACTATTTCATGCGCCAGGAGTGTGTTCTTTCTCCGTATTTGTAGGGGGTTGTATGTTTGCATTCGACCCCCTCTGGCTAACCACCTCCGCTTCTGTAGCAGGACGGTGTCCAGGAGACCATACAACATAACCCATGGGCGCGTACAAAAGAAAATCGTGTTGAAATCTGCCACAGTAAAAATGAAATCTTGCACCAACTACCCTTTCAAAACATGAGCACAACTCCACTTTGGACTCCTGAGCAGAAGATGACATGAGGTCCAGTGGTCTTCCTATCACTGCCACACACATCATCAACCAGAGGCGGGCAGCGAGCACAGGAAGTTACAATCGCCTGGGGAAAACACTGGGCATTAAAACCAGGGATCGGGGTCTAGTCCCATGACACACGTCCTGTGTGTGGTGACAGGGGCCTTTGTGTGTGCCCAGGCGGATGGGTGAGTGTACACATATGAGTAAGTGCACGTATATGTCTATGCATGCATAAAACTTTAAAGTTTAAAAACTCATGCTTAAAAAGCCATGAAGTGAGGCTCCGAAACACTCTGCACTCCAGTTTCTCCAGATGAGCACTATTAACATTCAGGGTGCTTCCCAGGTGGCCTCCAAGGTCAAGAGTCTGCCTGCCAATGTGGGCCACATAAGAGACGCGGGGAAGTTGTCCTGGAGGACGAAACGGCAGCCCACTCCAGGATTCCTGCCTGGAGAATCCCATGCACAGAGGAGGCTGGAGAGCTACAGTCCATGGGGTCGCACAGTGTCGGACACAACTGACTGGACTGAGCGTGCGCACACGTTCCTGAGAGAAACCTCTCTGGACAGTTACCCCCTTTGCTGCCTGCAAACCCCCAAAACTACAAACTCAAGAGGGCGCAACAGACTCACAAGCCATCACCTGCTTCCCTCAGCTGACTCAACAGAGCTGCTCTGCTCAGAAACGTCCTGAGAATATTCCAGATCTCCTTTCGCTGTTTGTATCGCAAGAACTGTGTCTACGGTCCACAGTCCAGGGGAAAGTGACCTTTCCCCTCCGGACTCCACAGCTGAAGAGTAAAGACCTTAGCGATACCTGAAGCCCCTGCTGGCACCCAGCAGACATCTTTTGGAACATGGCCTCATATGCTCATGGCTTCCCAGGCATCTCAGTGGTAAAAAACACACCTGCCAACGCAGCAGACGTGGGTTCAGTCCCGTAGTCGGGAAGATCCCCTGGAGGAGGGCATGACAACCCACTCCACTATTCTTGCCTGGAGAATCCCATGGACAGAGGAGCCTGGAGGGCTACAGTCCATGGAGTTGCAAAGAGTTGGACACGACTGAATGACGGAACACACGTGCACGCACGCGCGCACACACACACACACACACACACACACACACACACGGTCTCGGCAGTGAGAGCTCTCATGGGCACTGAGGCTTTGTCAAGCAGCATCCCTGGCCTGCACCCCCCAGAACTCGAGAACACTGCTTCTAAACCCCAGCTGGGACGACATCTTCAGACACGTCCAGATGAGCGCTGGGGAACACAAGTTGCCATCGGCTAAGAACCATGGCTCTCAGCTACAGAACGGTCCCCAGGATGGGTGTGGCCTTACATAGAGCATTCATGTCCTCGAAGCCAGAGCAATCTACTTTCCCAGATTGCTATGGAGTACCATCAGAATTATCTGCCTTTTGTTCTTCAGCCTCTCTGTCCTGTCTGACTCTGTGCAACCCCATGGACTGCAGCACGCCAGGACTCCCTGTCCATCACCAACTCCCAGAGTTTACTCAAACTCATATCCACTGACTCGGTGATGCCATCCAACCATCTCATCCTCTGTCGTCCCCTTCTCCTCCTGCCCTCAGTCTTTCCCAGCATCAGGGTTTTTTCCAACGAGTCAACCATTTGCATCAGGTGGCCAACGTATCGCAGCTCCAGCATCAGTCCCTTCCAATAAATATTCGGATTGATATCCTTTAGGATTATTTTCCTTTGGGAGGGTCTTAAAAAAAGCAATGAATTCTCCCTAACACTGTGTTGAGTGACATTCACTTAAAAAGACAAGGATGTAAGTTCCTACAAAGGAAAGCTTTAGAAGTCATTTTACCATGCAAAAAAAAAGAGACTATATTACTGAGATGACTTTTAAGAGTCTAACACAAATCAAAATCATCTTCTTTCATCAGTTTCACACCAAAGCCTGCAATCAGGGAAAGAACTCGGGAGACGGTCATATTAACCCAGATTCCGTCTTTCCCTCACCTGACCGAGACTTTTGTAGGTTACATAAATATTACCTTGAGACGACTGTTTTATCCTCCTCCAACAGGCGGAGAGAGAACAAAATGGATTGCCAGGGAACAGAGTCTACATAAAAGTCAGTCCTTTCTCCTTTATCCGGAACACCTATATGAATTTGCATGCTTCTGTCTATCTCTTCTCCACCCCACCCCCATCCCTCACTAATGGCATGGATCTTGGGCACGGTCAGACAGGAGCATGTCTGACATCTCAGGCCCCCACGGTTCCTCTTGAAAACTACCGTG
This sequence comes from Procapra przewalskii, assembly GCA_006410515.1. NCBI lineage: Eukaryota > Metazoa > Chordata > Mammalia > Artiodactyla > Bovidae > Procapra > Procapra przewalskii. The sequence goes on from SJYF01000349.1 coordinate 412,962, forward strand.
CTCGGAAGAGAACGGGTTCTCGGCGATTTCCAAGACAGACCTCTCCAGCTTCGAACAGAGGCATGGAACGGGCCTTGTCTGCACACCACCCTGCCTCAAATCCTCAGAGCGCTGTGCGATCTGTTCCAACCACCCCTCCAGGCTTCCACTCCACATACACACACACACACACACACATACTCCGTGCTCAGAAACCACTGGTAGCTGAAAGCATCACAAAGTTTAGGGAACAACAGAATTTCTGTCCATGAGGAGTCTGTCTGGTACAGAAGGAAGTGGACCAGTCCTCTGACTTCTAGTCATAAAGCATAAGAACGTGAGTGGCTTTTTAACAGACAGGTATGCACAGGGCCCAACACCTGATTCTGTACATCTGGGGTCAGAAAAAGAGGAACTAAGGACCCTCTTGATGAAGGTAAAAGAGGAAAAGTGAAAAAAGCTGGCTTAAGACTCAACATTGAGAAAGAACGAAGATCATGGCTTCCGGCCCCATCACTTCATAGCAAATAGATGGGGATACAGTGGAAGCAGTGACAGATGTTATTTTCTTGGGCTCCAAAATCACTGCAGATGGTGACTGTAGCCATGAAATTAAAAGACGCTTGCTCCTTGGAAGAAACGCTATGACAAACCTAGACAGTATATTAAAAAGCAGAGACTTCTCTTTGCTGACAAAGGTCCATATAGTCAAAGCTATGGTTTTTTCCAGTAGTCATGGATGGATGTGGGAGCTGGACCGTAAAGAAGGCTATTGACGCTTTCGAATTGTGGGGCTGGAGAAAATTCTTGAGAACCCCTTGGAAAGCAGAGATCAAACAAGTCAATCCTAAAGCAAATCAACCCTGAATACTCACTGAAAGGACTGATGCTAAAGCTGAAACTCCAGAAGACAAGACGGTTGGACGGCATCACCGACTCGATGGACATGAGTTTGAGCAAGCTCTGGGTGATGGTGATGGGCAGGGAAGCCTGGCGTGCTGCAGCCCACGAGGTCGCAAAGACCTAGACATGACTGAGCAACTGAACCGGAAAACCATGAAGGCACAGGAGAAACAAAGATGGAACCTATCAAAGCCACAAGCTACTAGCCCACGGAAAGTTCTTTCACAGAATTTTTCTCACGTACAAAATCATTTGTCAAATTTTTGCCATTTATCACACCAAATTATTAGAGACTTTTCCAAACTTCACTAGCCAAAAAAACTCACGTGCCACTGGCTGACTTGACCAGGGGCCCTGGTCTAGCCTAGAGATGGCACACAACTCTGGTTCAGCCAATGAAATACACAAGGGCACTTACCCACGTGCATAAACACACAGCCACCAAATCCTGAGGGGCCAACTCAAGAACAGAGATGTATCTGGAGTTCCCTTTCCTCTTGGTTACACTGGCGTGATGATATTCAGTTCACGGAGTTCCTGCCGGGGTGAAAATCGTCGATTCTGCAAGTCCTTGATTTCTGCTGCTCCCGAGAGCGGTTTCACTGACCTTCTTCAGTTCCTATGAGTCTGGCTTACCTTAGGCAGGAACTGATTGGGGTGTTTAAAACTAGGAACCCTTCTGGAAACTCGCTGGATCTACAAAGGGATGGATGTCACTGGTATACCAACACGTCCATGATACGTGTGCATGTTAAGCCGCTTCAGTCATGTCTGACTCTTTGCCGACCCCATGGGCTGTAGCCCGCCAGGCTCCCTCGTCCATGGGATTCTCCAGTCAAGAATACTGCAGTGGGTTGCAATTTCCTCCTCCAGGGGACCTTCCCAACCCAGGGATTGAACCCCCGCCTCCTGTGTCTCCTGAATTGGAGATGGATTCAGGGTGTCCCTGATGGCTCAGAGGTTAAAGCGTCTGCCTGGAACGCAGGAGACCCGGGTTCGATCCCTGAATCGGGAAGATCCCCTGGAGAAGGAAATAGCAACCCACTCCAGTACTCTTGCTGCAGAATTCCATGGAGGGAGGAGCCTGGTAGGCTACAGTCCATGGGGTCGCAAAGAGTCAGACACGACTGAGCGACTTCACTTTCACTTTCTTTATCTGCAGGAAACCGGGGTTTGATCCCTGGATGGGGAAGATCCCCTGGAGAAAGGAAAGGCCAGCCACTCCAGGATTTTGGGCTGGAGAATCCCACGGACTGTATAGCCCATGGGGGGGGGGGTCACAAAGAATCGGATATGACCCAGCGACTTTCGCTTTCTTCACCCGCTGAGCCATCAGGGAAATCCACACGTATGCACATGTGTATGTATGTTATTCACAGGTTTGTTTATGTTCAAAACCAAACTGTCAATAAAGTACACACAACGTACATGCTTATAACTGCTTGCAAAACACTGGGAAAGATACTCAAGAAAACTATCAATGGTAGTTACTCTGGGAAGTGAGATTATGACGGAGAGACTGCTTTTGTGTCTAACACACACCCCCTCAGGACTCTGAAATTTTAAATTTTTAAGTTAACTAAACAGCATTACTATAACCAATACATTCAAAAGTAAAAGGAGGGTCTTTTGGCTTCCCCAGGTGGCTCAGTGGTAAAGAATCTGCCTGCAATGCAGGAGACCCAGGTTCAATCGCTGGGTTGGGAAGATCCCCTGGAGGAGGAAATGGCAACCCACTCCAGTATTCTTGCCTGGGAAATCCCATGGACAGAGGAGCCTGGCAGGCTATAGTCCATGGGGTTGCAAAGAGTGGGACATGACTGAGCGCGCACACACGCTCTTCCCAAACAGCATTACTAGAACCCACACATACAAAACAAAAAGGAGGGCCAAACCCAGAGAATAAACTCTCACCCACGAGGATTGCTCAATCTCCTCTGCAGTCTTTCTCCCCACTTCTTTCTAAGGCAGCTCCCTCTAACAACATCCACCCTGAGGCTCCTCTCCGTCTCTGGGCCAAATTCAGTCTGGCCATGCAGTGTTCCAAGAAGCAAGAGAGAAACCTCCTTTCTCAGAGAGGGACAGAACTGAATTGCCAAATCCAGCCTTAGGAGCTCAGGCCCACTCTACTGAGATTCCCACATTAGGTGTTGCATGTGTAATAAATGTAAAAAATGCAAGAATGACTTGAGTTGCATCATAACGGCCTTACAGTCATCCGCGTCTACAGAACAGAATTAGCACAGCTAATTATAGTTCAATTCCACCAAACACGTCCTTCTTTTTTTTGGTTTGGCTTCGTTCTTACACTGCTTGATTCCCCAGGTCCTTCATTATCCTGGCGAGTGACATTCTCTCTCCATTTGCTATTATGCTTACGCCTTACCAATGCTGTATTCATACTTGATTAGATTGATAGAAAAAGCATTTTTTAACACCCTTTAGAAAACAATGAGAGAGGGATACACAAACAGTATGTCAGACCCACCTAAAAGTAACAGTCCCTGGGACTTGTCTCTGAAACTGGAGGGTTTTCTAAACAGCACGGCAAGCATTTGGGAATGCAGAAGCAGCCTCTCTCTCGCTTTCATCCTTAATAACAATTATGGGGAAAAGAAATGTTGCCCAGCCCACTGAATTTCGATATGTCTGTAATTAACTGTCCTTTCTCAACTGTTAACATAAAACTTTTTTTGCTTTTTTTTTTCCCCTTCTAAATCTGCAATATACAAAGAATTACTCTGGGCCTCACTTCCCTCAAAGGATTTAATTTAACCCTCATGAACTTTCTGAGGAGGAAAAACACCCACAGTGAGAAAATTTCATCTTCAATGATGGAGTCACACTGCCAGAAACAGGGCCTTTCCGGTTCACAGATTCTGATTTCACAGGTCCGATGACCTGGTCTCTAACGTAAACAGAACAAGTTTCAACAGCCCTTAATTAGGGCACTGGGAAGTCCGGGCTGCCCGCCTAGCTCTGACCACGTTCTCTGAAACGTGTTGGTCAGGCTTCAGCAGGTCTGGGTCCCATGACTCAGGAGCTACCCAAGAGTTGTTTCTTTGTAACTTGTGCTCTGAGCCTCATTCTTTGTTCTGATAACCCATCTAGTACACTCGACCCTCTGGAACCCAAACCCTGAGTTTTCAGTTCAGTTCAGTTGCTCAGTCGTGTCCGACTCTTCGCGACCCCACGGGCCGCAGCACGCCAGGCCTCCCTGTCCATCACCAACCCCCTGCCTGGCCCTTAAAAGTGAGTGCTAGGCATGTGTGAGCTCTTGACACTGGGATCACGATGCTGCTGCTAACGGACCGTGCGATCTCTGTCCACAGGGTCCACGGCTTCGCTTCTTGCTTCCTCCCTGACCTACCCGGACCAGCTGCCCTACCCGCACAAACCCTGTTCTGCTGCCAGCAATGGAGGTCTTCTAGGATTCCGCCCGGAACCAAATCTATCCCCCCCTGGGCACCCTTCGGGAGCCCACTGGGTCAGGCTAGCTCTAACCCTCCGCCTACAGCCTGCGAGCATCACCTGCGATTGCTGCGACATGCCCTTCCGGTTGATTAGATATCAAGGGTTGGGAGACGCTTCCACCAAGTGGCCTTCACCTGTTTGCCTGGGTACACACGGCGTGCCAGGCTCTGTTCGAGGGGTGGAACTACACGATGAATATGCTAGAGCCCTGGCCGTAACACAGAGGGCAGTGTCATGGGAAAAGAGAGAGGGATATATCTACAGATCATCACGAGACAACACGGGAGTGCCGTCACAGCCTGCCCATGGCGGATTACAAAACACAGGGCAGAAAGTGCCATCTGGGTGGCAGACAGAGACGCCCCGTGGAGAAGGTGACACTAGACCCCGGTTTTTCCAGAATAACCTAAATTAGTCACAAGAAAGAAAAAGGGTGTAGGGAGCCACAAGATGACAACCCTTGTGTCTAAGAAACTAACCTTTCCCAAGTGTCCACACACCCGGATTGGCACCTGGGCCACCTCACCGAACTCACACAACCACCTTAGGAAATAAAACATTGCCAACTCCCTTCTCCTGACTGAAAAGCCAAGGCAGGAAGGGGTGACCCTGACCGGGCGCCACAGCTATGCAACGGAGGAGCTTCGATCCACCTGAGCGCAAGTCACCTTCCAGGCAAGACCACGCCATTTCCAGGACACGCACGAGCTCCGTGGGACCTGAGTGCTGTAATGAAGGTCACAAGAAGGGCTCTGTGCACTGGAGAGAGTTCACATGTGTCCAGACATTCATTTTCACCCCCCTCCCCCCACCACGCAACCCAGCATCTGTCCTTTTCCTCTTTGCAGCCACTCTAATAAAATCTTCAGAAGGGTAAAGAAAAAGTGAAAGTCGTTCAGTCATGCACGACTCTTTGCGATCCCATGGACTACAACAGTCCATGGAATTCTCCAGGCCAGAATCCTGGAGTTGGGGAGGCTTTCCCTTTTCCAGGGATTAAATCTCCTGCATTACTGAGCCATGACCTAAGCCCAGGAAGACTGGAGTGGGTAACCTATCCCTCCTCCAGGGGATCTTCCTGACACAGGAAATCGAACGTAGGTCTCCTGCATTGCAGGCAGATTCTCTACCTGCTGAGCTCTCATGGAGATCAACGTTCAAATTCCTTCTTACCAGCATCTCCCCCACTTTTAACCCTAAGCTGCCCTCCTACTGAGCACCACATGCCCTGCAGTTTCTGGATTACACATGCTCCGTGTACCCGCCTCCGTCCACCCTGCTGCAGACGGTCTGGCTGGTACAGACGGGACAGCCCCAGGTCTGCTTCTCCCAGAGGCACACACACCGCAGCACTCAAGCATTCAACCTTCCCCGGGCCACCTGTACCTCCCAAATGGTCATCCACAGACAACTGAACACGCTCCGGGGTCTGGACGCTTGACACCCCTTCCCAAACAACAAACAGTAAAAAGGAGCAAATGCCGCTGAAGAGACTGCTACAGCACCAGAGACAGAGATCTCCCATCCACCCTTTACGACAGGGACCCTTCCCCGGGGGGCCAAGTGGTTAGGAACGGCCTGCCAGTGCAAGGGACACGGGTTCAATCCCAGGTCCGGGAAGACTCCACACGCCTCAGCGCAACTGAGCCGGTGTACCTAACTATTCAGCCTGAGCTCTAGGGTCTGTGTTTCAAGAACAACAGAAGCTACTGCCCACCACAGTGGAAAGCAGTCATCCTCAATGACTTCATCATCAACGAAGAGTCCCCGCCATCGCCACTACATAAAAAGCCACCAACAGCCATGAGGGCCCAGCGCTGGCCAAATCGAAATTTAAAACACTGGTTTAAAAATTATTTTCAAAACCCATCTCTCTACGGCAAGAAAAGTCCCATAAACCCGACAGAAACGATCAAAACTAGAACAGCAGTGTGACTCTTACAAAGGTCATGGGCCCCAAGGACAGCCACATGCCAGGCTCCTCTGCCCATGGACTTTTCCAGGCAAGGATACTGGAGCGGGCCACCGTTCCCTTCTCCAGGGGGGTCTTTTCGACCCAGGGATAGGACCCAGGTCTCCCGCACTGCAGGACGATTCTTTACCACCTGAGCCACCAGCAAAGCCCTAAATTAAAAAAAAAAAATTGTTTTAATAAATTTTTCGAAAACCCATCTCTTTACTGCAAGAAAAGTCCCATAAACCAGATGGAAACCATCAAAACAGGAATAGCAGCAGGACCGTCTCAAAGGTAGGACCCTTAAGGGAATAAGGAAAAAAAAAAAACAAAACAGAATGCAAGTCAGACAAAGTAAACCTAATCTCCGGTCTCCATAAATCATTAATGTTTCAACAATGAACTGAATCCTCAGGCATACTACACAGACACCCATGTGGTTCACACTTGGGCTCCCGAGTCACAGTCTCAACCCTTCCATGGCTCTCGACGCTCATGACCTGATCACAGATGCAGTCCCACCATCTCAAACACTCCTTCTCGTAACCACAAAGACGCATACCCCTTCCAAAGCCTTCAATCTCCCAGGTTCCACCATGCCCCCCACTGCTCCCGTGAGCAGCCCACCACACACCCCAGTGTCTCTGTAAGCTAAAGTATAAACTCATTTAACATTCACAGCAGCGTTATTCACAGTAGCCAAAAGGCAGAGATGAGCCACTCATCTATCAATGGATGAGCAGGCAGGAAAAATGTGACATATACCCACGATGGAATACTGACGCTGCTGTTCAGTCGCTCAGTCGTGTCCGACTCTCTGGGACCCCATGAACTGCACCACACCAGGCCTCCCTGTCCTTCACCAACTCCTGGAGCTTGCTCAAACTCATGCCCATTGAGTCAGTGATGCCATCCAACCATCTCATCCTCTGTCATCCCCTTCTCTTCCTGTCTTCAATCTTTCCCAGCATCGGGGTCTTTTCCTATGAGTCGGGTCTTCCCATCAGGTGACCAAAGTATTGGAGCTTCAGCTTCAGTCCTTCCAATGAATATTCAGGACTGATTTCCTTTATGGATGGACTGGTTGGACCGCCTTGCAGTCCAAGGGTCTCTCAAGAGTCTCCTCCAGCACCACAGCTGGCAAGCATTCGAAAGGCAATGGAATGTGATTTCAGCCTCAAGAGGAAGGAAGTCTGACACCTGCTCCAACATAAAATGAGCTTCAAGGGAACATAAGCTCATCACTAAAGGATACATACTGATTCCACTCATCGCAGAACAGTCAAATCCAGAGAGGCAGAAAGTAGAACAGGGATGATCAGGCTCTGGGAGACAGGGAGGCTGGCGAGTTAGTGCTTCCTGGGGACACAGTTTTGATGTGGGCCGTTGCCAAGATTCTGCAAACAAATGATGGTAAAGGCTGGGAAGTGAACTGAAAGCCACTGAACTTGACATTTTACAATGCTTCAAATAGTGATATTTGCTATGTTTGTTACCCAGAAAAAGGTATACACAAAATTGACAATTCAGTCCTTCTGTCTGGCAAGGCCCATCTCAGGAGTGCACTGGCCTGGCCGGAACCGCTTGGCTGGGCACAGATGACCGAAGGCTTCCACCCCCTGCACAAAGTTCTTGGCTAACTCCCCTGACCTGAGGAACTGCTGCGATTGAAAAGGGATGCTCCCCGTATTGAACTGGCCTGCTGTGCCATCCGGGACCCATTCATTCATTCAGCAAGCATTACGCAGCATCCGTTCCCCCTGATGCCAGGTACTTGCTCCAAACGCTCATAAACAAAAATCATCAAGATGACCTGGACCGCTGAACATCTCCCAGGATGACCAAGGAGCACGTGGTTTTATGGAGAAGTCACCAAGTGACGAAACGCGTGACCTTTCACCCACATACACAAACGCCACTTGCCTCGGGACTGTGCTCTTGACAGCACAGGCTGCATAAAGCTCCACGCTGCTACATGGCCAGCTCCCTGCACCCCGCGCCCCCGGTGCAATGCAGAGTCTCCACTGTCTTCTACACCTGAAAGCTCACCTTCTACCTGGAGTCTTCCCGCTCACTTTGAGACAAAGGATCATCCTTCCCTGATGGCTCTGACAGTAAAGAATCTGCCTCCCGCAATGCAGAAGACCCGGGTTCGATCCCTGGGTCAGGAAGATTCCCTGGAGAAGGGACTAGCAACCCACTCTGGTATTCTTGCCTGGAGAATCCCATGGACAGAGGAGCCCGGCGGGCTACAGTCCATGGAACTACAGGGAGTCAGACACGACTGAGCAAGTAACACTTTCCCAGAGAGGCTCCCTGCAAAATAGCTTCTCGATTCCACCCTCCCCTACCTGTCCTGGGCCAGTCTCCAGCCTCATTTCTCTAGTTCCAAAGGACCCCTGCCCTTAGCTGACTACACACGAGCTCAACCTCCTCTTATTATAGGAAAAACCAGGTTATCCTGTCCTTTCCAACCCAGCAGGGCTTGGCACTACTTGAGTGAAGGGCCAAATGTTCATAACAAGTATCGCAGGCTTTAGGGATCACACACGGACTGTGTTACGTGTGGCTGTCCGCTCCTCTTCCACGGCTCTTTAACATGTAAAAACACGCTTAGCTTAGGGAACGATGGGGGTACATGGACTCAGCCCACAGAAACACAGGCACCAACTTGATGTACACGTTACTCAGATCATTTTTTCCTCATGTACAGTTATCTTTTTTATTTTTTAATTTTATATGGCAGTATAGCCAATTAACAATGATGTGATGGTTTCAGGTGGACAGCGAAGGGACTCAGCCATACATATACATGTATCCATTCTCCCCCAAACTCCCCTCCGATCCAACATGCCACATGACATTGAGCAGAGTTCCCTGTGCTATCCAGCAGGTCCTTGCTGGTTCTCCATGTGTAATACAGCAGTGTATCCATGTCCATCCCAGACTCCCTGACTATCCCTTCCCCCATCCTTCCCTCTAGGAACCATACGGTTATTAGAGAGTATTGAGCAGAGTTCCCTGTGCTCTCCAGCAGGTCCTTGCTGGTTCTCCATGTTAAAAACAGCAGTGTGTCCATGTCCATCCCAGACTCCCTGACTATCCCTTCCCTCATCCTTCCCCCTTGGAACCATAAGGTCATTACAGAGGATTGAGCAGAGTTCCCTGCGCTGGACAGCAGGTCCTTGCTGGTTCTCCATGTTAAACACAGCATGTGTCCATGTCCATCCAAGACTCCCTAACTTCCCTTCCCCCATCCCTCCCCCAGGAACGGTAAGTTCATTCTCTAAATCGGAGTCTCTCTCTGTTCTGTAAATTAGTTTATTTGTATCATTCCTTCTTAGATTCCTCATATAAAGGATGTCACGTCGGATTTCTCCTTCTCTGAATGACTTACTTCACTAAGTGTGACAGTCCCTAGGTCTGTTCCTGTTGCTGCCAACGGCATTACTTCACTCTTTTTTCTGGCTGAGTGCTATTCCACTGTATATATTTTAGGTACAGCTTTTGGTGTGCCCGTTTCTCTGTGGGTGGGGGGGGGACACAACAACATTTGGTGGCCTCCCCTCTTTCTACACAGCACGTGCCATCCTCCAAGCATGGGCCTTCAAGACCCCGTGAAAGTCACCCACTGAAGTCCAAGCTCCCCGCTTCCCTTTAAACACCTCCGAGCACCACCCAAGTGGCCCCACTTGGTGCTGCCTGCTCCATCCTGGCTTGGACCTGCGTCCACCCCAACCGGTGGTCCTCACTGAGATGTCTCATACATGCGGAGCCCCGCGCAAACACCACCACACTTACACACATCACCGTCTCCAGTTCCAGCGACCTTCCAGCACCATCGCCAAGGCACACGCCCCTCATCTGCTGTGTGGTCTCCCCAAGACAGCAAGAAAGAGCTATTCCCGATACCTTTGTCTTTCTTAAAAGAACTCTCAGCTTACATAGTAGTGTCCATCAATACTACCTCAATTTAAAAAAAATTGAATAAAACGCACCCCCCCCCTTCCAAAAAAAAAATAAAGAATGAGAACTCTCGTTTCTACGAAGCTATCCGAAGTTGAATTCAAGAGCTGTTGCTACCCTGATCACCACTGAGCACCAGCACGGCAAGGTTGCACAGCTCCTCGCCTGACCTGTGAATCGGGGAACCGGTTCCACTGCGCAATTAACAGGTCCCATTTGTCTAAGTCTACTGGGCGCGTCCCTCATGAGAGGGCATACTTGACGGGCCATCATCAAAGACGTCTCTTGCCTATTTGATCCCTGCCACGACCGAACGCTTGTGTTTCCCCCAAAACTCGTGCAGGGAAACCCGCCCCCCTCAAGGTGATGATTAAACTTGGGAGGTGGGGCCTGTGGGAGGTGATAGGAGTTGAGTGGAGTCCTCCAAAAGGGCGGGAGCGCTCTTATGAATGAGATCCCACTGAGCTCCACTGGCCCTTACAGCAGTGATGACATAGCAAGGAAATGATCATGTTAGGAACCAGCAAGCAGGCTCTCGCCAGCCAACAAGAGCGCCTGCAACACGTGGCCCTTCCGGCCGCCAGGACCATGAAAACGATGCTTCTGTTGTCTTACAAGGCAGCCGCTTTATGGTATTTCGCCGCTCAGTTGTGTCCAACTGTTTTGCAACCCCATCGACTGCAGCCCAACAGGCTGCATAGTCAAAGAAGGTCGGTGTGTGTTAGTCACTCAGTTGCGTCCGACTCTTTGTGACCCCAGGGACTGACTGTAGCCCACCAGGCTCCTCTGTCCATGGAAATTTCCAGCCAAAAAAATACTGGAGTGGGTTGCCATTTCCTTCTCCATGAAGAAGTTGGAACTAGTGATAAAGAATCCACCTAGCAACGCACATAGATTTTAAGAGACACAGGTTCGACCCCTGGGTCACGAAGAGCCCCCTGGATGAGGGTATGGGAACCCACTCCAGTATTCTGGCCTGGAGAATCCCATGGACAGAGGAGCCTGGTGGGCTACAGTCCACGAGGTCGCAGAGTCGGACACGATTGAGACAACTTAGCACACGTTTCTAGCAGGCATCTGTGGATGTGAGAGCTGGACCATAAAGAAGGCTGGGCGCCAAAGAACTGATGCTTTCAAACTGTGGTGTTGGAGAAGACTCTTGAGAGTCCCTTGGACTGCAAGGAGATAACACCAGTCCATTCTAAAGGAGATCAGTCCTGAATACTGGAAGAACTGATGCTGAAGCTGAAGCTCCAATACTTTGGCCGCCTGATGCGAAGATCCGACTCACTGGAACAGACCCTGATGCTGGGAAAAGACTGAAGGCGGGAGGAGAAGGGGGCGACAGAGGATGAGATGGTTTGGATGGCATCACTGACTCGATGGATGAGTGTGAGCAAACTTTGAGGGATCGTGAGGGACAGGGAAGCCTGGCGTGCTGCAGTCCATGGGGGTGGCAAAAAGTCAGGCACAGCTCAGCAACTCAACAAGAACGGAGTGGGAGGGACTGTGACAATGAAATTGACACCTGCATGCTACTGATTCCATGAATGAAACAGACAGCTACTAAGAACCTTGCACACAGCACACACAGCTCTCCTGAGTGCTCTGCGGGGACCCAACAACAGCAAGAAGCTTAAGACTCTGTCACAGCAGGGCAGAGGGACCAAGGCAAAGCTCCCTGAACAGATTCAAAGGTCTCAGGTTTCCGGGTACTCACTCCTCAAGGTCAGGGGCAGCATCAACTAACAAGGATCAATGACTTCCCGGGTTGGTGGTCCAGTGATTAGGATTCCATGCTTCCAATGCAAGGGCTACAGAGGGGGTCGACCCCTGGCCGGGGAACTAAGACACCCCCCACCCCACCATACCACATGGTGCAGTCAGAAATAAAATATTTTCTTAACTTGAAAACAAAAAATAAAATTAACAGAGATCCAGGGTTAATAATGGTCCTCAACACAGCTGAATCCTCTCACAACACAGTGCCCAACGCAGGCGGGTCAAGGTCATCCTTCCGGTCACTCCCCAGGGACCTAGTAAGCACCTACTGTATGCCTTCCCTCCATAGCTCAGTTGGTAAAGCACCTGCCTGTACTGCAGGAGACCCTAGGTCGGGAAGGTCCCGTGGAAAAGGCAATGACAACCCACTCCAGTATTCTTGCCTGGAGAATCCCGTGGACAGAGAAGCCTGGTGGGCTACAGTCCACGGGGTCCCAAGAGTTGGACACGACTTAGCAACTAAACCTCCACCCACCACTGCCACGACACAGTGCTGGAAAGTGAGGTACACTCGAAAGCAAAATTACCCCCGACAGCAAAGTCTTCCACAGCCCCAAACACGGACAGCGGGACGTTTCTGGCCCCAAACACACACAGATCAGGCAAGACAGTACGTGTCTCAACCAGCGGAAGGTCCAAGATCCCTGAGACTCCCCCACCCCCGCCAGGCCCCCACACTGATCTCTGCTCAGAGTCAGCACTTTGAACCCCCACACTGAAACGAGTTCCCAGGGATCACCTCAAAGGCCTTTGGTAACTCTGGAAGGCATCAGCGGACTGACCTTTGAGCAATTAATTACGCCAAGACTTAAAAGGAAGGAGAGGCAGCGAAGAGGCTCAAAACCACTCCAGAAGAATCAACCTAAGAGAAACACATCAGCGAACAGGTTTTCTTTGCACTTGAGTTTTCTGTTTCAAAGGAGATGGCTCTCATCCTTCAAACAGAAGAGAAATTAAAGTCACTGCCTCCGTGTGATAGCCAGAAAGGGTCTTTATGGTGAATTTCAACGAGCAGCCTGCGACCACCACGTCGTTTCAGTATGTAGCTATGCTTGCTTCTCGGCGAGGTTAAATGAACCACGGTGGTGGGCAAACTGCCCTTTGCTTTTATAGCGACGTGAACCACACTGCTGGGTCAACGTGTACGCTCGGGTTTCTTGCAAATTATTTCATAATTGTTACCTGTGTGTGCCAAACGGGGCTTACTTAACTTGCTGCGGTTATTGGCAACAGGACACCAACAGCCGTGTGATCAAGAGTGTACGATTCCCACGCTTGGCCAGACAAGGGCTGCCCGATACACTTAGAATGGGACAAGTGTTACGTAATGGCCACACAATAACCACCGCAACACCTCAGGCACACGGTACTCTTCAAACAGAGAGGACACTCCTGGACCCGTCGCGGGATCAGTTCAGTTCGGGGCACTCACTCAGTCACGTCCGACTCTTTGCAATCCCCATGGACTGCAGCATGCCAGGCCTCCCTGTCCATCACCAATTCCTGGAGCTTGCTGAAACTCAGGTCCCTCAAGTCAGTGATGCCATCCAACCATCTCACGGGATGAGAACAGCCATTACTGAGCACTTCATGTCATCGAGAGTTCCTTAACAATTATGCCACAACTGGCTATCTCACTGGTACACACGAGTCCTGAGGCACGTACTGGCTAATCCAGGGCAATCAACTTCAAGTCATTCTGTGTTAAAGAGTGACTTCCCTGGTGGCCTAGACGGTAAAGCATCTGCCTACAATGCGGGAGACCCTGGTTCGATCTCTGGGTCGGGAAGATCCCCTGGCGCAGGAAATGGCAACCCATGTGAAAATTGAATCATTCAGAAACACTTGGGGGATAAACCATAGGACCTTAAACATTCATGCCTCCAGATTCCAATGTCACCCGTCTTTCTCATCAATATGCTGTTGCAGGTCTGTTGAATTTACATCACTTTAAAACCTCCCATGCCCATAATTACAATCAAATAGCTACCTCTAAATACTCTTTGCACAGTAGTAATATATAGGTGCGCCTAGATATAGAGTTTATATACTTATTTATATAGATGTACTTATTTACATAGACCAGGCTTTCCAGATGGCTCAGTGGTGAAGAATCCGCCTGCTAATGCAGAAGACAGGAGTTCGATCCCTGGGTCGGGAAGAGTCCCTGGAGGAAGAAATAGCAACCCTCCCCAGTATTCTCGCTTGGGATATCCCATGATCAGAGGGACCCAGCAGGTTATAGTCCAGAGGGTCACAAAGAGTCCACAATTTAGCAACTGACTACATATGCACATTTATATAGATTGGGAAAAACTGAAGGCAAGAGGAGAAGGGGACGACAGAGGATGAGATGGTTAGATGGCATCACTGACTCAATGGATATGAGTTTGAGCCAACTCTGGGAGATGGTGAAGGACAGGGAAGCCTGGCGTGGTGTACTCCATGGGATCGCAAGGAGTCGGACACGACTGAGCAACTGAGCAACAACTTATTTATATCCAAACAGGAAGAATATAAAGCATGTTTTCATTAGTACTAAGCATTAGGCTGATGGTCTACGGATTTCTAAGGGGCTTCCTTGGTTGCTCACAGCACCCAGCAATGCTAGAAACGCAGGTTCGATCACTGGGTGGGGAAGATTCCCTGGAGAAGGGAATGGCAACCCAGGCCAGCATTCTTGCCTGGGGAATCCCATGGACTGGGGAGCCTGGTGGGCTGCCGTCCAACGGGGTTGCAAAAGAGTTGGCCATGACAAAGAGGCTAAGCAACAACCGATTCCTAAGCAAGTAACAGATGGATGAGGCACCGTCAGCTGAACTCAACCGTAGCCCCCTGAGTAGGACAGCCAGAGGCAGAGACACTGTCTGAACTCCTGGCAACCCGATCCTTCTGGGCTGCTAATTCAACACCCGCCCGACCTTCACGTTCTCAAAATACCGCTTAAATACCAAACCGTCACCACCTCCTTACTCTGGGTCTAACTGTGTGCGAAGAAGTACATTTATGCCTTGGAAACTGTCCTGACCTGAGGGTCACCGAACGAGCACCTGGAACGTCCAGGGAGGAATTCAGAGCACGTGGACGCTCTTCTCTCGGGATCAGAACCTGAAACCTGCACTTTCTCAACACCTGAAAAGGGGAAGCACGTCTTCTCATTGAAGATTTTCACTCAGAAGGAAAGCAGAGCGTTTCCACAACTGTTTTCCTGATCTAGCTCCCTAACATCAGAACACTTTTCTGAAGAGCAGAACTGCTTTCTTCAACAAAAATTTCATGTGAACACCAGTCAGGGGCAAGACCGGTAAAAGAACCTGCCTGCCAGTTCAGGAGAGGCAGGTTCGATCCCTGGGCCGGGGAGATTCCCCTTGGCAAAGGAAAGAGCAACCCACTTCAGTATCCGTGCCTGCAAAACCCCTTGGACAGAGGAGTCTGTCAGCTACAGCCCATGGGGTCACAGAAGAGTCAGAAACGACCGAGCTAGTCACACACATAGATTACAAGGGTTTTTGTTTGGTTGCTTGGTTTTATTGTCATTTCACTAGTTCTTTAAGAGAAATCCTCTGTTCACTAATTTTTAGCCTTATTTCTCCAATTAAAAGACAATTGTAATAGGTCATAAACATTTTTCTCAGGACAGCCTTTGCTAGGTCACTGGTTCTAGTTTTACATATTTCCTCTTTATTGCTTTTAAGCAACAAAAATTTCCCTTTTGTCTCCTTAAGCCAAAGATTGTGTAGGTACATGTTTCTTAATTCTTAGGTAAAACCTTTTCTTCACCTTTTAATAATTTCCTTTTAAAGTTCCTATATAATAATCAGAAAATCGGCCTGGTTATATGTCAGTTATATCTCCATTTCAAAAATGGAAAAGAAATGTTGTCTATGAAAAAATGTGTGTAGGGATGGAGGCTCAAGAGGGAGGGGATATATACAGTTATGATGAGTCACACTGTTTTATGGAAGAAAACAGAACATTGTAAAGCAACTGCCCTCCAATTAAAGAAAAACTTTAAGGGAAAAACAAAAAGGGCAGGGGAGAAGAATGCATGGATATGAAATAAGGAATAGAGAGAACTATCCTAAAGAACACAGAAAGGCGACAGGTACTCACACAGCCAACACACCCGCGTCAAGTGTTGACCCTAGGACTGAATGGTGTCTTCCCCCCAAACTCAGACGATGACACCCCAACCTCCCAGGACCTGAGAATGTGGCTGGAGGTGAAGACGAGTGTTTAAAGAAACAAAAGGAGGTGATTCAGTTAAACGACATCATCAGGGTGGGCACGGCTCCCATACGAGCGGTGTCCTTGTTAAGAGTGAAACCGATCAGGACGCAGACGCGCAGACACAGAGGGAATAAATACCAACTGAGCACACAGGATCCACACGCCAAGGGGAGAAGCCTGGAGGGAAACCAGCCCCGAGGACACCTGGGTCTCTTGACTCCGGCCTGTAGAACAGTGAGGAAGCAATTCAACAAGCCCAGCGTGCAGCCCTCAGTTAGAGCACTCAGAGCCGCCTAACGCCCGCTCTATCAGGCTCCGTGCTGCTCCAACACGTGGACAAAAAAGGCAGTAGGAGAGGAAGTTCACAACCCGTCTGGGCCCAGGCCGCCTGTCCCCTATAAATAAGAACAGATGTGTTTGGGTGGAAGACCGCTCCTCTCTCTAAGCCTCTCTTTTCTCACCTGTATAATGGGATCATAAGAGGAAGGTCGTTATTAGGGTTCCCCGAGAGAAGGAACACGCAGCAGCCACCAAGCTTCTCAGACCTCCCAAGTGCTCAATACACACTTTGGCTGTTCAGTCACTCGTTTCTGTCTGAATATTTGTGATCCCAGGGACTGCAGCACGCCAGGCCTCCCTGTCCATCACCGAGTCCCAGAGTTGGCTCAGACTCATGGCCACCAAGTCGCTGATGCCATCCAACCATCTCATCCTCTGTCATCCCCTTCTCCTCCCGCCTTCAGTCTTTCCCACCATCAAGGTCTTTTCCAATGATTCTGTTCTTTGCATCAGGTGGCGAACATATCAGAGTTTTAGCTTCAGCGTCAGTCCTTCCAATGAATATTCAGGACTGAGTTCCTATAGGATGGACTGGTTGGATCTCCTTGCAGTCCAAGGGACTCTCAAGAGTCTTCTCCAGCACCACAGTCCAGAAGCATCAGTTCTTTGGCGCTCAGTGTTCTTTATGATCCAACTCTCACATCCATGCATGACTACTGGAAAAACCACAGCCTTGACCATACAGATCTTTGTTGGCAAAGTAAGGTCTCTGCTTTTCAATACGCTGTCTAGGATGGTCATAGCTTTTCTTCCAAGGAGCAAGTATCTTTTAATTTCATTTTCAACACACACTATCATTCTTAAAACTGGGCTGCACCTGGGCCACTTCAGCCTGCCTCTGGTGTTAGGTATTCAGTCATGTCCGACTCTCTGCGACCCCATGGACTGTAGCCTGCCAGGGTCCTCTGTCCACGGGATTCTCCAGGCAATAGTTCTGGAGTGGGGTGCCATGCCCTTCTGCAGGGGATCTTCCCAGCCCAGGGACGGAACCCGTGTCTCCTGCACTGGCAGGCAGATTCTTCACCACTGAGCCACTGGGAGGCCCTTTGAGAAGGGGAGCTATTTCTAGAATTGAATACATCTAAAAATGTGACGAGAAGGTACGAATGAAGGTGAAAGACGAAAATGTGCCATTCAAAAATAGGCACGCTTGGGAACACTTCCAGAGACATTCTCCTAAGGTTACATGTTAAGATTTCATGAGCTGAAGTCAAGCCAGATACACGCATGTCTGTGACAGAAAGACAAACTATTATTCCTTAAAATTGAGAAGCCAGTAGGATTTTCTCAATCTATATTGAAAGAAAAGCATAAATACTTTTGAAAGGATAGGGGAAGGAGAAACATATAGCACTTAAAAAAAAAAAAAGAGTTCTGTTCTATTGCTTTAAAGCCGAGGATAATGTAAGAACATAAAAAATGTGTGATGCGGTCTGTTCATTAAAGTGTAGGATTTAGTATAAATTGAATTTTAAACTATAATTTACCCAGACGATAATTTTGAATGTAATAACTGAATTTGCTTTAATTGCTTTCAAATCCTGCTGGCAAAATTTGAGGAAATTCTTAATTTCTGCCAATTTATGAGAAGCAGGCAAGCTGGAACACACAATAAAAATCATTAGGTGATAAAACAAATCTTGCTTGACTTGGTGAACCCACAATGTCAAGCAGACCCAGAAGCTATTTATGTAACAAAAGAAAAGGAGGCGGAGGAGAGGAAAGACCACCTCATTCCATTAAGGAAAACATCTGGCTTATAAACACACGTTCATTGGAAAGACAACTATAAACGGGATCCTTCTGGTACTGGTTTTCTCAGAATCACCCTTTTAAGGCTTCTTCAGTCTTCTAAGAGGGGAGGAATTCATAAATGCTTTCCCCACATTGACGAGCTTCTCCTATTATGTCCTGGGTCGTGTTTTTAATTCACTGTGTTGCCAGACATTAACCTCTTCATCCACGCTTGGAACAGGAAAAGCTTCTGGAATCGAGGTTTCCTACAGGTCACCACCCCAGAGTCTCCCAAGCCCTTCATGTTCTTGTGTGGTGCGGCTGAGGATACGCAGGGCCTGCAACCAAGGGCAGGGTGTCTGAGCCCTGGAACCAGTGTGGTTCTGACTGTCTTGGGGCAGATAGTCGGACACAACAGCAGACTCCAGTATCCGCTCCTACAGGAATCTAGAGGCATCACCCCTTCGGGGGGACCTTCCTTCAACCAGTTAGAAATTCAGCCTCGCAAATGGTTGGACCTCCTTGCAGTCCGAGGGACTCTCAAGAGTCTTCTGCAACACCACAGTTCAAAAGCATCAATTCTTTGGCGCTCAGCTTTCTTCACAGTCCAACTCTCACGTCCGTACACGACCACTGGAAAAAAACCACAGCTTTGACTAGATGGACCTTTATTGGCAAAGTAATGTCTCTGGCCTTTTAATATGCTCTCTAGGTTGGTCAAAGCTTTTCTTCCAAGGAGCAAGCGTCTTTTAATTTCATGGCTGCAGTCACCATTTGCAGTGATTTTGGAGCCCAGAAAAAGAAAGTCAGCCACTGTTTCCACTGTTTCCCCATCTGTTTTCCATGAAGTGGTGGGACCGGATGCCATCATCTTAGTTTTCTGAATGTTGAGTTTTAAGCCAACATTTTCACTCCCGCCTTTCACCTTCATCAAGAGGCTTTTTAGTTCCTCTTCACTTTCTGCCATAAGGGTGGTGTCATCTGCCTATCTGAGGTTACTGATATTTCTCCCGGCAATCTTGATTCCGGCTTGTGCTTCATCGAGCCCAGCATGTCTCATGATGTACTCTGCATATAAGTTAAATAAGCAGGGTGACAATATACAACCTTGACGTCCTCCTTTTCCTATTTGGAACCAGTTTGCTGTTCCATGTCCAGTTCTAACTGTTGCTTCCTGACCTGCATACAGATTTCTGAAGAGGCAGGTCAGGTGGTCTGGGATTCCCATCTCCTGAAGAATGTTCCACAGTTTGTGGTCATCCACACAGTCAAAGGCTTTGGGGTAGTCAATAAAACAGAAATAGATGTTTTTCTGGAACTCTCTTGCTTTTTTTGATGATCCAACAGATGTGAGCAAGTACTGTTTAAGTCTGGCTTGGAGAATTTTAAGCATTACTTTACTAGCATGTGAGACGAGTACAATTGTGTGGTAGTTT
>SJYF01000349.1:443669-468683 GCA_006410515.1 Procapra przewalskii
ATACAGATACGCGTGATCACGGCGGAAAAAGCCCTGCTGGAGAGTATTTGCTCAATGAGACCATCTCCGATCAATCCTTTTTAGTCTGCCCTGGTTTACGCTTCAAGCTTTCCCCGCCCCCCCCCTTTATTATTTATTTGATGCCGTGGGTCTTTATCAACTGAGCCACCAGGAAAGCACGTGTGCACACGCACGCACACACACACAGCCACCAGGAAAGCGCACATGCACGCGCGCGCGTACGCGCAAACACACACACACACACACACACACACACACACACACAGAGGTAGCTCAGTTGGTAAAGAATCCGCCTGCAATGCAGGAGACCCGGGTTCCATCCCTGGGTTGGGGAAAGATGCCCTGGAGAAGAGAATGGCAACCCTCTCCAGTATTCTAGCCTGGAGAATCCCATGGACAGAGGAGTCTGGTTGGTGGGCTTACAGTCCATGGGGACTCACACAGAGTCAAATACAACTTAGCAACTAAACCACAGCTGGGTCTAGTTGCAACATGTGGGATCTGACTGTACAACTCAGGTCCCCGGCACTGGGAGTGGGGAATCTTTCGCCACTAGACCACCAGGGAAGTTCCAATCCATTGATTTTTCAAAAACCCAAGCAGTGAGCTCAAAACAGCCTGTTAAACAGAAAGTCTTATCGCCTAATTCGTCTCCTGCATCAGCTTGCCCCAAAACGTCTGGCTTCCCCTAGGTCAGGGCCGTTGGCTCTCTCACAAAACCAACACCTTCATACTTGGCCATCCTTTGGTAAAGCTTTTGAAGAGAAATCATTTTCGAATCCGGCCCTTACCGGGGCCACCTTCAACCTCACCACCTTCCTATGCATCTCAGAAGAAACGTACCCACCTCTCCTTTTCCAAGGGAGAGAAATACAGCCCGCATCCTGTATGTCAACTCCTGAACCTCTCACCTCCTGTTTAAAAAAAAAAAAAGGCACTAATCGCTCAGTCGTGTCCGACTCTTTTACAACCCCACAGTCTGTAGCCCGCCAGGCTCCTCTGTCCATGGGACTCCCCAGGCAAGGATACTGGAGTGGGTTGCCATGCCCTTCTCCAAGGGAATCTTCACAACCCAGGGATCGAATCTACATCTCCTGCATTGCTGCACTGCACGTGGATTCTTTCTGATCCGAGCAGCCAGGGAAGCCCTCACCTCCTGTTAGCGGCCACCCAATCACCCAGTCTTCCCCCACACTAAAACCCCTCTCTGCACCTTAGCTTCCTTCCCAAAGGCTGTTTGGTGTGTGCTTAGTCGCGCTCAGTCATGTCCCACTCTTTGCAATCCCAAGGACTGTAGCCCGCCAGGCTCCTCTCTGCCCACAGAGATTTTCCAGACAATACTGGAGTGGGTTGCCGTTTCCTCCTGCAGGGAAATCTTTCCCCACCCAGGGATCAAACCTGGGTCTCCAACGTTGCAGGCAGACTCTTTACCTACTGAGACACCAGGAGCCCAAAGGCTGTTGCAGTTCTCTGTTGACGTTCAGAGCTGGACCTCCCAGAAGATGCATGCACCCAGCCACCTCCAGGCTCTCACCAGTCACTCCGTCTCCAGCGGCTGCTCCCCAACGCCAAAAACCACCCTCGGCTTCTCACAGAAGGTTCCCACCTCCAGGTACTGAACCACCTCCGCAGGCCCGAGAGCCCCTGCTTCTCCGGCTGCTGCTCCCTCCCAGCTCCCCCGGCTTCCAGCGCTCCTGTGGACAGGCTCCTTCACGGCTCTCCTCCCCAGACCTGCCCCACTTCATTGCGGCCTGCTCCCCCATCCCAGAGCTCCAGGGCGCTTCACCCACTCTGCAGCCTGCTCCCCCATCCCAGAGCTCCAGGGCGCTTCACCCACTCTCCGCTGAAGCAATCGCCACATCAAAGCGTCAATCAGGGCATCTTTGACACCATCTGCTACAGATGCAACTGAACCCCTCCACTCCTCACTATCCAACTAAAGCACAGGGCCTCTCAGAGTCACACACTTGTTCATCTAGAAAAGGAGGCCCTTCTTAAAGGCTCTTCGACTTTATGCTTAAAACAGCCAAGCATCCCAGTCCGATCCGCTCCTGATAGCACCGTGATCCGTCCTGTTCCACGCTCCCACATACGTTCCAGCTCCTGGGAAAGGAAGGGAAGATGTGGACACAGCATATTTAAAGGGACAAGAAATGGCAGGCAGGGGTGGGTTCAGGAAAAATAGAATAGCTGGCTCCACCCACCACCTCCGGAAGACCACCAGGGCCCTCGGGAGCCTCAGTACCTACCCTGATGCCTCCCAGGCCAAGGAGCCAACGAGCCATGTGCCCAGCTCTCCCTGAGGTTATTTGTAGATCTTGTCAGAGGAGCGCAGGAGAAAGCAGATAAATTTCCACACTACAATTCTTGTAGCAGCTTTCAAAGTAGGTTAATAGGGGAAAAGATCTGGGCTGTGTGTGTGTCCGTCTGTCTGTCCACTGTTCAGGCGTGTCTGACTCTGTGCCCCATGTACGATAGCCTGCCAGGCTCCTCTGTCCATGGGACTCTCCAGGCAAGAATACTGGAGTGGATCTTCCTGACCCAGGGATCGCACCGGCTTCTCCCGCATTGCAAGCCGATTCTTTATCATCTGAGCCACCAGCGATACCCCTTGGCTCTGTCACTGTTGCTTTCAAATCCTCAACTCTACCCTTTCTGCCAACGTCCGTCTCCATGCCACTCCCAACCAGAAAAGGTGGATGCCTCCAGCACATTGTAATGAGGGTTTGAGAAATCTACAAAGAAAACAGAAGAAAGGGAAGGAGAAGGGAAGCCTCCCAGGATACTGCAGCTAATGGGACACCCTGGCTGCGTACCATGCCCATCAACATGAGACAAGTTTAAAGAAGAAATCGGAAAGTAAAGCGGGCTCCAAATTACAGGTGGGAAATTGTCCAAGGCTGCACTGGCCTCCCACTCAGAAAAGTTCTTCTAGCGCAAGCATGCTAAGTTGGTTCAGTCAAGTCCAATTCTTTGCGACCCCATGGACTGTAGCCCGCCAGGCTCCTCTGTCCATGGGATTTTCCAGGCAAGAACACTGGAGTGGGTTGCCATTTCCTCCTCCAGGGGATCTGCTAGAACCAAAGTCTCTCAAATCTCCTGGCTTGTACAGGTGGGTTCTTTACCATTAGTGCCACCTGGAAAACTCCAGCCTTCAGGAAAAGCAACCCAGAAAAACAACGGTGGGTAACGGACTTCCCTGCTGGTCCAGTGGTTAAGAATTCCCGCCTTCCAACGCAAAGGGTACAGGATCCACCCCTGATCGGGGAGCTAAAATCCCACATTGCCTGGAGACCAAAAAAACCAAAATAGAAAACAGAAGCAATATTGTATCAAAGTCAATGAAGACTTTTAAAAATTCGTCCAAATCCAAAAAAAAAAAAAAAAAACCCACACACACACAAAACATAAAACAGAAGCAATTCAATTCAACAGACTTTTAAAAACTGATCCATATTTTTTAAAAAATGGGTAGAAAGGCAAGAAATGGGTTACCGCCATCAGTACATTAAGCCAAGCCTTCCATGGAAGGTGCTAGAATGTAGTCAGCACCCAGGAAGACTGCACTCCAAATCCTAGCTGTTCCACCTCCCAGCGGTGGGCCCTGCCTTTCAATTGCGTTCTGAGTACCAATGGCACTGGGTTGTCCCCCAAGACCTCCAGCGAGCTGAACTTCTTCAGCGAGCCGAACTTCTTCCTCGGAAGAGAGGAGCTTCAGTTCAGTTCAGTCACTCAGTCACGTCCGAGTCTCTGCTGCCCTGTGGACTGCAGCACGCCAGGCTTCTGTGTCCAGCACCAACTCCCGGAGCTTACTCAAACTCACGTCCATCGCGTCGGTGGCGCCACCCAACCATCTCATCCTCTGGAGATGGGAGCTTAGCTGTGGCCTTTGTCCACCAGCAACTCCCAGCCTCCGGGTGGCTGAGATGGGGACGAAGAGAAAGCAGGGCAGGAACCAAAGTCTCTTCGGGGAGCTTCTGTCTGTGTGGCGGTGCCTGGTCTTAGCCGTGAAGCAGGCACGGTCTTCAGTTGCAGCACGTGGAAACCAGCACCCTGGCAAGAATCAAACCCCCCGCACTGGGAGCACAAGAGTCTCAGGCACTGGAACCCAGGTTAAGTTCTGACAAAGGTCTCCTCTAGATGACCCAGCTTCTCTCACGGAGAAGGTAACAGGCAGGAAGGCCACAGGTCCCCAAGTGGAGGAAACAAGCTGGAAAGTGTCAGACAATTTTTTCCTCTCTTTTAATCGGCAGGAAGAAACACACCACAGGTGTCAGGCTTTTTCTTCCCCCTTGCTCTACACAATTTTAAAGGTTTCTTTTAAAACCCTGCGTCCCCATGATGACACCCGATTCCACCCGAACTTCACTTTTCTCAAACCTTGAGCTCACCAATGCGTTTTTGTTAAGAAAATGTTTTTCTGAAACTGTGTTAATGAACTCCATATTTACCCTAGACTCTGTCTTTCTTCAAGTCAGTGCCGCCTAAGACTCAGAACCCACAAAGGCTCAACAAACCAACATGTTTTACTCACGGAAATGTCCTCTAAAGCAACATTAAAGAAACATGCATTTGCTCAGAAACCTGCCTTTCCTCAAGGTTCATGTCAATCGTTTTATGGCCCGGGATGCCTCATGGGGTGCCAAAGTTCTCTCGGAATGCATGTTGTGGGTGAGGGGCCTGGTGCCAGTCTCAGAGTTTTGAGACATTTCCTTCCTCTGATTTAGCAGCTTGCTAATAGGTAAATAACTTCTTGCTAAAAATGAGCAGGGTAGAGGGGCACTCTTTCTGCCCATTTCTGGTGTCTATGTCAGAAGCTTTCTCCATCTCTTTTATACTTTACGAAAACTTTATTACACAGAAGCTCTGAGACATGAAGCCTCATCACAAGCCTCAGAACGAATTCCTGTCCTTCGGAGGCCCAAGAATCCCGGCATGGTTCCTGGCTCCTAGCAACAACCTTTCACCACCAACCACAGGGGTACCCTGTACCCCTCTGTTTATGCACCTGCCCTGATCTGCTCTGATGAAGCCAGCACCCCATCCACTTCAACCCCGCCATATACATGACTGATACGGCTGACTGTGGGCTTTCCTGGTGGCTCACACAGTGAGGAATCTGCCTGCAATGTCAGAGACCCGGGTTCCATCCCTGGGCAGGGAAGATCCCCTGGAGGGGGGCATGGCAACCCACCATAATATTCTTGCCTGGAAAATTCCATGGCCAGAGGAGCCTGGAGGGGCTACAGTCCATGGGGTCACAAACAGTCAGACAGGGCTGAACAACTTTACACACACACATGCACATACATACACAGTTTAATGCACTCTACTTTTCCTGGGACCATCACATCTTAACTGGGATACAGTTTCATGTCAAACACGTGATTCTGTAATTGTGGAATACCAGGTTCCCGACTGCCTGTAATGTGGGAAATGTGGGTTCAATCCCTGGGTTGGGAAGATCCCCTGGAAGAGGTCACAGCAACCCACTCCAGTATTCTTGCCTGGAGAATCCCCATGGACAGAGAAACCTGGCAGGCTACCAGTCCACAGGAACGCAAAGAGTCGAACAGGCATGAATCCCACCGTTTCTGATCCCCTTTCAGGCTGGTTCTGAAAGGGCCAGACAGTCAACACGGGAGGCGGCTTCCAGGGGCCCGAGGGAAACTCTGTTGTAACGCCCTTTGGAGGGAGAAGATAACCAACTACAGACGCTATCTGAACAAGCAGGTATGGCTGGGTTCCAGCAAAACTGGGAATTTCATAGCATTCTCACGTCTCATGGAATGAGACTTTTTCCAGCCGTTTAAAAGTACAGAACCATTCTGAGATCGTAGGCTGTACCAAAACAAGTGGCAAGCCAACTCTGGCCTCTACCTTCAAGGAAGCCTGTCTCACCCTGCGGCCCAAGAGATGCTTTTTGGAACCGGACACCGTCCAATTATTCGAGGGCTCCCATGCACCCAGCCCAGGCCTCCAGCTACCCGGCCCGTGACCCCACCCCAAGTCCTAAGGTTCCTGTGGAATCCTGAGAGCAATCAGTGCCATGAACTCAGGGTGAATAAACCTCGGGTGGTTGAGAAACAGAGCTCTGCCCTGCAGAGAGCATGGACCCTGAAGTCCCCGTTCCGTCTTTGCGAACTGGCGCGTCACTGCCCTCAGTTCGGATCAGTTCAGTTCAGTTCAGTCGCTCAGTCGTGTCTGACTCTCTGCGACCCCATGAATCGCAGCACGCCAGGCCTCCCTGTTCATTACCATCTTTCGAGTTCACTCAGACTCACGCTGCCACTTGCCAAACAAGGAAAAGACTTTCCACGGATGTGGATGCCTCGTACAGGCTCAGGGAGGACAGACATTCCTGCCTCTGGATAGAGGGCACTCAAAAAAGACCCGTGTCCATCACCGATGACGTTTATCCTTCCCTCCCCACCTCGGCCACACCGCTAACTCCAGCCCCAAAGTCCAGGTTCAGGTCCCAAGCTGGGGATGTGACCCTGGCCACTGAGGACGCACCGGGTACAGGGGAATGAGGCTGGAGTCCAAACAGCAGGGGTCAGAGGCGGGGCAGGCTGCTCGGGTTGCAACACGCAGGAAGTCACACCAAGAAATCCGCTGCCTGCAGATGCAACATGCAAAGGAGCGCTGGTTCCACGGGGGCCAGGGGGGAAGGGCCCCTCCTCCCCGCGGTCCTGAGCCGCTTCCTCACTCAGCTGTTTCAATCTCCAGCCTGCCTCTTCTGCTGTTCCTCACTGCTATGTTGCATGCACACCTGCTTACAAGGAAGACATGTGACTCGTGTGCTGGTAACCTCCCCTGTTGCCAGCGGTGAAGACAGCAATCTCCATGCAGGGGGCCTGGGTTTGATCCCTGGTCAGGAAACAAGACCCCACAAGCTCTACGAACCCCCTCCCCTCCACCACGAGAGCTCCAACCAACACCCCGATCAAAGGAAAAAACAGACAGCTATTTACACAATGGTAGCAACATTTCTTTAGGAGACTAAGTGCTGATGTCTTTTTAAACCTGACAATTTCTCTTTTTTTTCCATTGTTTTTTCTTGTTTTTGATGGGTTGGAAAGTGTGTCCCTGTCTCACTTGTTTACCCTAAGGTCGCCAGCGCTAGAGTTTGTGGGCAGGTGACTGGAGCTGGGTCTTGATGTTGAGATGGAGACCTCTCTCCAATTACTGCTCCTTGGGGCCTGGGGGGTCTCTGTTATGCCAGCATTTCAGACTCAGGGGCTCAGGACTGATCCCTAGCCCATGAACTATGATCCCACAAACAGTGGGATTTCAGAGGGAATTCAAAGGGGGAAAAAAAGGAGATTAAAAAAAGAGAGCAAGGTGAAAAACAAATAAAAATAACCGAAACAAAGAATAAAAAACAACCGCCCCTGGTGGTCCCTGGGGCTGTCTTGTCTGCCTTCCGCCCACGTTCAGTTCAGTTCAGTCGCTCAGTCGTATCCGACGCTTTGCAACCCCGTGAATCGCAAGGCCCCCATTAATGCCTAAGTTCCTGGGGAGACACAAACTCCATGTCTTCCCTCATTTCCATTTCGGCTCAATCGCCCCCGATGGTTAATTCCCTCGCTCCCATCTCAGCTCCATCGCCCCCGACGGTTAATTCCCTCACTCACATCTCGGTTAATTTCAGTCATTCCCTGATTAGCTTAAGCACGGGGCCAAATGTACAAAGCTCAGGGCAAAAATAGCTGAGTGTTAGGAAAATGAAATGACCACCTGGATGTGCTTTTTTTTAAAAACAGAGCTCTGCTTATGAATGGAGAAATAGCTCACATGACTTCGAAGGATAAACCTGTAATCATTTCCAAGCCAGATTCACTGGAGAGCAAACCAGAGAACTGGGGGTCACGCACATGAGCACACATGTGCGTTGAGCACTTCCCCTCCACGGGGGGGAAAGGAACCACCCTGAGTCTTCACTGGAAAGACTGATGCTGAAGCTGAAACTCCAATCCTTTGGCCACCTGATTCGAAGAACTGACTCACTGGTAAAGACCCTGATGCTGGCAAAGATGGAAGGCGGGAGAAGGGGGCGACAGAGGACGAGACGGTTGGATGGCATCACTGACTTGACAGACCTGAGTTTGAGTAAGCTCCAGGAGTTGGTGAAGGACAGGGAAGCCTGGCGTGCCGTGTGGTCCACGGGGTCAGAGTCAGACACGACTGCACGGAACTGAACTGATGTCAATTTCACAGAAGGTGATGAGGGTGACTTGAGGTGCCCCTCTTTTCAAAATTTTCCCACCCCTCAATAATTCAGAAGGACACTCTACAAGTCTCCCCCTTTGATGTCTCCATCTTTATCTCTGAGTTGGAAGGGTGGGAAGCTTTCTTTTCCCTCCCAGATGTGTATTTTGTTCTAAATGAAAGCAGCACGCCACACCCCCCGCCCCCCTCATCTCAGGCCTTCTCTTGGCTGTCTTGTTTGCTGGAAGAGAGGAGTCAAAGGGGGCTGAGAAAAGGGAAAATTTACACACACAGAGGACACCACCCCACTTCCTCTGATAGCAGCCACTGTCTGCCCACTCACTGTGGACGCCCGGTTCCTAACTGGGGCTGGAGCGGAGATAACAGACAGGGACCTGTTTTCCGGAGCCGAAATCTCTGAATCTGCTCTCCCCACACGCAAAGTCACACCCTGTCCTCGCACGTGGGACGCGGTGGGGGTGGGGGTGGGGCTCTGACCACCACACGTGATCACGGGACGGGTTTTCAGGGCACAGTATGAAAGTGGTCCCAAATCCGCTGTTCAGTCACTAAGTCGCGTCTGACTCTGGTCCACGTGACTCTCCAGCGTCACAAAGGGGAGCTAAGTACTTTTTGCCAAATGCACGAAGGAAGATCCCCCCATACAATGTGGTTGTCGTTCAGTCACTCAATCACGTCCACCTCTTTGCGACCCCAGGGACTGCAGCCTGCCAGGCTTCCCTGTCCGTCACCAACTCCAGGGGCTTGCTCAGACTCACACCCATGAGTCAGTGATGCCCTCTGACCGTCTTACCCTCCGCCACTCCCTTCTCCCTTTGGTTTCAATCTTTCCCAGCATCAGGGTCTTTTCCAAAACAGCGTTACTGAGATGGAAAGCACATACCAAGACAATTCACCCAGTGGAAGGTGTGCAAGTGAAGAGCTTACAGGAGAGTCACAGACTCACGCGACAGTCATCAGCTGAATCAACAGAGCATTTCTAGGAACCCCAGAAGCAGCCCTGAACCCCCTCCCTCAGCGCTCACAAGCTGCAACACCCAGCTCCCCAGTCCCAGGCAACAGTCATCTCCTTTCTGCCCACCACACTCTTTCTGGTTCAGCCCACAAGCCTCTCTGTAAGAATAAGACAGCCTCCCCTGTGTCAGTGACCTTCACAACCAACTTCCCAGTTTTATCATCATGTCTCAGGGGCTCAAGCCACAGCAGGAGCTCCTGCCATGCACCACACACCTCACACATGCAAGGAGGGAGGAAGGGAGGGGGGCTTCTCGATGCCCAGAGCGACAGCTAACTGTCCTGAGTGAGCTCCTGACTGGCTGGGGTGCTCCCCCAGGGCGCTGGACGCACACAGGGTGGCCCTCGAGATAGGAGATGCTATCCCACCCTTGCGACCCCAGAGAGCTATGCACCTCCGGGCTGTCTTGTGACTATCGCTGACCATTTCCAAACTCATCACTTTCAAGCCAAGAGGAGTGAGTGGGGAGAGAAAACCGTTCTACCGCATTCCATGGGGTGGGAGAGTCATGTCCATTCTGTGTATCAGTTTATTAACAGCATCTCCACTGTCCCAGCCAGACGAGTGGTACACCATCATCCAAAAGGAAGAGAGGGAAGAAATTCCAAACAGGGATCTCGATGGCATAGATAATAGCAAACCCTCACCAAACAGGAACAGAAGAGGCTGTTCCATCCACTTACTGAAGAAGGGCCGTGGCAACTGATTAAGGACATGAAGCCAGACTCAGGGATTTCGGGTTGCAATAGACAAGTTGCAGTGGGGGGAGTGGGGGAGGGGTGAGGTTTCTCTTCCACACCGTGTTCACCCATCACCCTGTCAGACCTGGAAACTGGCTTGTCTCGTCTGAGCACTGAAAACCAAAGGAGCACACCCCAGATGGGAGCTCGGGCACGGCACACATCTGGATTTTGTAACCACCCAAAGCGTCCCGTGCCTTCCGGGGAGGGCTGCCACCTAGCCCGTCCACTTCGGCCGCCAAGGCAAAGTCAAGGGACTCTTTTAACGGGTGCCTGTATAAAAGCCCTAACTCATTCCATCCCCTTTTATTCCATTTATCCTCCACTCAAGGACTGCAAGACAAGATATTACATATGCTTATCTTTAAAAACGTGTAACTCACCAATGAGTGCAAGCAGAAACTGCTGCACTCCCAGCAGGGATCATGGACAAAGGGACTACGTTACGCCATGCCGACTTCCTGCTGTGGCTGTTGGACTGGAGTTATGTAACAACGGCACCGTTGGAGGAGGCGGCACACAGGACCTCTCGGCACTATTTCTGGAACTTGCTGTGGTTTATAACCAACCAAAGTAAATCATCGTAAATGAAAACTGTCTAAATAATTTTTTTTTAATCTAGCAGCCTCTCTTACTGATGCTCTAGGGAACTAAAAAGAGGGGGCTAACCAAAGAATGCAAACAAGCCTTCAGAAGGTCTTTCAAGTCAATACAAACTCACTGCCACAAACACAGGCAGTGAACCAGGGGGAAAAAAAAAATAAGATCTCTTCCTGTAACTAGGAAGAAAAAAAAAAAGTCTCCTATTGCATTAAAATGTAATATCCTGCAAGTACCAATGAACAATTTGGAAATAAAATTAAGAAGACATCATTCACAAAAGCATCAAAAAGAATACAGCCAAAACTCCAAAACAGAAAGTGCAAAAGTTTCATCTTTACAGCTCCACCTCCACTGAGACTGGCTTTCCACAGTCCTCAGTTGCGCTCCTGGTCAGGGTCCGCAGGAGTTAACGGAGGTCTTCCATCAGCATCGAAAGCTTAGCCGACGAAGGCAGGACAGCGTCGTCCAGTTGTTTGAGTGCATGATATTAAAAGCAGCAGAGACCCAGCCAATTAATCACCTGTCTAGTCTCGCAATCAAACATTAAGCAAAAAGGCAGCCCGGCATTCACAGCCAGGCTCTGCTGTTCTTGCACTGGAACATAAACAATTCAGAACACTAACCTCAGAGAGGGACCCGAGTCCTGAAAATGTAGAAATCTAAATCGTTGACGGTCTTTCTAGCACTCTGTGACTGACATGTCCCACGGTTCTCTTGACGCCAACAAGTCAAGCCACAGGTCTTAACGATAGCTTTGTGCAGTCCCTGTAGGACTCACTGAAGGACACCGACTGTACCTAGGAATGCACGTTAAGGGCAAATTCCTTGTAAAGAATGAGTCTCGGCATAGCGATGGCCAACAGGCACGAGAAAAGATGCTCAACGTGGCTAATCGCTAACATTAGAGAAATGCCACGTCAAAACCACAGAAAGGGACCCACCTCATACCGGTCAGAATGGCCATCATCAGAAAGTCTACAAATAATACAAGCCGGAAAGGGTGTGGAGAAAGGGATCTCTTGCACACAGTCAGTGCTGGAATGTAAATTGGTGCAGGCACCATGAAGAACAATACGGAGGATCTTCATCAAAAAAAAAAAAAAACCTAAAAACAAGAGTTGCCTAGTGGACCCTGTGATCCCACTCCTGGGTATATACCCAGAGAAAACTAAGATTTCGAAAAGATACACACAGCCCTATGTTCACAGCAGCACAAGCCAGCCAAGACAGGGAGACAATGTAAATATCCACAGACAGAGGAATGGATAAGGAAACACACTACATAGTATATATGGTGGAATATTACTCTCAGATCTCACTCTAAGACCAGCCCTTACAGCATGCAACCTGCTGGAAGCTGGGTCCTTCTCTCAGTTCCCGTTCAAGGCAGTTGTGTCATTAACAACTTCCAGGGAACAGAACTAGCATAGAGCATTCCCTAAAAGGTAATGAAAAAACATCCCAAATGCAGACTGATGGCCACCAGGTTTCACCACACGTAACTTTTACCTCTGCAACTGACAAAGTTAGTTAGCCCCCCCCCCCATAATTCCAGTAACTCAAACTACAGGCTGTAAAGAGTCCCTCTTCTAAAAAATAAATAAATAAAAATTATTTTTTTGACTGCATTGGGTCTTAGTTGTGGCACTCAGGACCTTCGCTTTGGTCTGAAACGAAGCCTTTCAGGGGCTGAAGCCACGTCCCTTGCTTTGCAAGCCGGGTGCTTAATCACAGGACCGCCCGGGGAAGTCAATGTGAACAGTCTTGAAGATGGAGCGACCGTACTGTGAGCTGGGACCTTCAGAGAGCATGGAGTGCAAGGGCCCGGCAGACAGAAGCAACAGGATGATTCGTTTATTCCCTTGGGGCCAGTGAATGGTCACATGGGCAGTTACTGAGAGCATTAGGGCTAAAACTCAATAACGCAGCTCCCTTTTAAGGGTTCCTTCCAGGTAAACATCAGTCGTGATATTGTCCAGTCGCTCAGCCGTTGTCCAACTCCTTGAGACCCCATGGACTGCAGCACGCGAGGCCTCCATGTCCATCACCAGCTCCCGGAGCTTACTCGAACCCATGTCCATTGAGTCGATGATGCCATCCACCCATCTCATGCTCTGTTATCCCCTTCTTCTCCTGCCTTCACTCTTTCCCAGCATCAGGGTCTTTTCCAATGAGTCAGCTCTTCCAATCAGATGGCCAAAGTACTGGAGTTTCAGCTTCAGCAATCAGCCCTTCCAAAGAAACACGCAGGGTTGATTTCCTTTAGGACGGCCTTTGGTCTGAAGAGTCTTGGTATCGCAAAAACAAACAAAAAAAATTATAATCTACAGTTACATGGCTCTCCTTTGATTTCATCCAGCAAATCTTGGATAAAGTCAGAAACTTGTCTTGGCTCAAATAACCCCAGTTTCCCAACAGGAGAATCCACCTTATTTCTGAAAGTCTTTGCTTCCCCACTGCGGGTGGTTCTGCATGTGGACAGGAAGGGAAGAATTTACCCCGTGAGAAGTCAAAGCTTCCAGGAAGATCAGGGTGCAACCCTCCACTGACAAATGACCCAGTCATCAAAGGAACACGGGGGGCTGCTCATCTGATGATACCAGCTCTTCAGCACACAGCGAGGCAAGCGGAGGAACGTCACCTCCATCGCCCATCAAGAGTTCCTAGAGAGTGTTCTGGAGATCTGAACTGAGACACTGTCCCGTGGCTCCGACAAGAAGGCTGGAAGGAAATGACCCCTGGGATCTCCCTCATCACTCTGAGTCACAGGTCACACACCCAGCCCGTTGGCAAAGGTTTGCCGGCTGTCCTCGAAAGCACATCTCCTCACGTTCCCTGCATTCCAGGCGCTTCCATCAGACTGTCCCTCTCTCCTCTTTACACACTCTCTCACACACACACATGCACACACAGCCACACCCATCCTCAATCTAAACAACTTTCCTCTTCTCTGTGGGTCAGATGGCAAAGAAACTGCCTGCCGCTCTGGGAGACCGAGGTTCGATTCTCTGGGCCGGGAAGATCCCTGGAGAAGGGAAGTGGTAACCCCACTCCAGTATTCTGGCCTGGAGAATCCCATGCACAGAGGAGCCTGGCGGGGCTACAGTGCATGGGATCAGAGTTGGAAAGGACTGAGGGACTAAGGCTTTCACTTCACGTTCGAGAGACGATCACACGAACTGTCTTCCGCTCTCGGGACAGGACTCGGGGGCTCAGATGCAAGCACGGCAAACAGAAAGGGAAGGTCTGTTCCCTCCTAAGCACAACGTGTTCAGAACGAGTGACATCCCAGGTGCCTCTCAGGGGGAAGTCAGGTCGGACAGGGTGGTTTCCTAAGAAGCAGAGACTCCTCCAAGTCAGAGGAAAGAGTGGAGGAGGCGGGGAGAGGGGACGTGGGTCACACAAGCATCAAAGGTGCAGACTTTCAGCCATAAAGTCAGTCCTGATGCTGCCCTGATGGGCCAATGGCTGCGACTCTGCATTTCCGATGCCGGGGGGCCCTGGGTTCGATTGCTCGGCAGGGGACTAATACCTCCCCACCAAGGCTGTCAAGAAGCGTGAACTACCAAATGGTAATACTAAGACCAAAGACAGCCAAGTAAATAATAAATCCTGGGGATTCGATGCAATACATGATTGCAGTTAATTACACTAGAGTCTGTATCTAAACACTGCTAAGAGAATCAATCTTTAAAAGTTCTCATGGAAAAAAAAAAGTACAGGACTCTAGTGAACACTGGAGTCTGTATCTGAACTCTACTAAGAATAAAGCTTAAAAGTTCTATGAGAAAAAAAAAAGCAAGCAAGTGTGGTGATGGTTTACTAAACCCACGGTGATCTCTGCACAGTGTTTACACACATCAAATCATTATGTCGCACACCTTAAGCTCACACAATATGCGTTTAGTCACTCAGTCATGTCCGCCTCTTTCGTGGACTGTAGCCCGCCAGGCTCCTCTGTCCACGGGGACTCTCCAGACAAGAATACTGGAGTGGGTTGCCATTTCCTTCTCCAGGGGATCTTCCCAAGCTAGGGATCGAACCCAGGTCTCCCACATGGCAGGTGGATTCTTTACCAGCTGAGCCATCAGGGAAGCCCAGATACAAGATTCCATATCAAATTATACCTCACTTTGTACAAAATGAAAATTTTAAAAAAGGACAGCTGGAGACTCCCCCAGCGGTCCAGTGGTTAAGAATCTGCCTGCCAATGCAGGGGACACAGGTCTGGATCCCTGGTCTGCCAAGAGCCCCCGTGAGATGAGTCACAACTACACAGCCCGTGCTACAATTAAAGAAATCCAGCGTGGAGCAATGAACAGCCCGTGTGGTACACAATGAAGACCCAGCAGAGTCAAAAAATTTAAAAAAAACAAGCACAGCCGAAGGCTGGAACTGTCTCTGTGCGTTCTGACCCTCTCCCCATCGCCCATGTCAGTAAATGCCATGCCTCACACGGGGAATCAGGAAGAACGCAAAGTCTTCCTCTTAAAACTACTGTCCCAAAGACACATTCAGCGAGAACCAGGGCAATACACCATCACTCGACCAAGGGAAAAAAAAGAAAGAAAGTTTTCCATAGCAAAGTTCTTTTCCTAAAACTTGCTGGTAGCCCCAGTGATGCTTGACTCAGTATCACCGTGGTGATAGAAAATTTGAGGGGACTCAGCACCTTCAGAGGCAAATGCTTCCCCAGTTGGCTTTTTAGAAGAAATTTTCCATCGGCCCGGTGTGCAGGCACGTGCGGTCCAGGGAGACATCGACTCACTCTCTGTCCTCTGCTTGTCCTGCCAGCAAGCCACATAACCCGATTTCATTTCATTTTTTTTTCACACCTCCAACGCTTCAATCACCAAAATAAAACAACGCCTGCATAGGAGAAGCAATGAGGCTATCAGCTGCTCCCTTCCTCAAATGAGGTCCAAGGCTTCTTTTTGCCACTTAGCACACGAACATCAACAGGCTAACCCGTCAGCCCCCAAAGACTCGAACTGCAATTGACAGCAAGATATAAAAGGCTGGTCTGGTACCTGAGCCTTAATCACGAGACACAACGCGCGTTTCAACGAACACGGCTAGCAACTGACATTAACAGCCATATGTTCGACGTGCTGCACACCAGAAAGAAAACCTAAAAGGCATGATCTTTGCTGTCAAGGACTTGCAATCTTACTGACAAGGAAAAAGAAAATACACGCCTAAGAGAAACAGTTGGCAAAAGGCCACCTGGAGAAAAAAAAATTAAACTCATAATGGAAATCTCCTAATAAAAAACAGATTTTTCAACACCAAATAAATGGTCCAAGTATTAGATAAGATTGGGCAATAGAAAAAGAAAGAAAGAAATGTAATAAAGCGGAAAGGATGAATGCAGTACGAAGGCAGTAAGAATAAGTCACAGAAATCCTAGTGACCTAGTCAAGATCCTCAGGTTTCCAGTTGCTTGCATACAGCCTTCTCTGAGACGTAAACGACCCCCTTTTCCTGGGGAGGGCTTTATGTCTTCACGTGGAAAGGACTGCCGACTGCCGTTCCCAGGGCTGACTATACTACAAGACATGGGGCTTCAACTGCAAAGTGCATGAGGGTGACCTAGAAATTGCGTTTGTGCGGGGTTCTTCAGGCTGGGCACGTGCAGACCCCAGGCCAGGTAACTCCTTGTGGGGGGCTAACTCGTGCATTCTTAGGGGCTGAGCACTATCTATCTGTGGCCTCTGCCCACGAGATCCCCTGAAGTCTCCAAACCTTGCTGAATGTCCCTGGTTGGGGGAGGGGGGGAGACATGATTGCTCACCTCTACCCCATCACCTCACCCCACCACCAACCACCCCATCCCCAGTTAAGACTCAACCTTCAGAGAACTAAGATCATGGCATTTGGTCCCAGCACACTTCATGGCAAATAGATGGGGAAACAGTGGAAACAGTGTCATACTTTATTTTTGGGGGGGCTCCAAAAATCACTGCATATGGTGACTGCAGCCATGAAATTAAAAGACGTTTGCTCCTTGGGAAAAAAGCTATGACCAACCTAGACAACACACTAAAAAGCAGAGACATTACTTTGCCAATAAAGGTCCGCGGTCTCGTCAAGGCTATGGTTTTTCCAGCAGTCATGTATGCATGTGAGAGTTGGACTATAAAGAAAGGTGAGCGCCAAAGAATTGATGCTTTTGAACTGTGGTGTTGGAGAAGACTCTTGAGAGTCCCTTGGACTGCAAGGAGATCTAACCAGTCCATCCTAAAGGAACTCAGTCCTGAATATTCACTAGAAGGACTGATGTTGAAGCTGAAACTTCAATCAAACCTCAATTTGGCCACCTAATGCGAACAACTAACTGGAAAAGACACTGATGCTGGGAAAGATTGAAGGTGGGAGGAGAAGGGTGTGACAGAGGATGAGATGGCTGGATGGCATCACTGACTCAATGGACATGAGTGTGAGTAAACTCTGGGAGTAGGTGATGGACAGGGAAGCCTGGCGTGTTGCACTCCATGGGGTTGCAAAGAGTCAGACACGACTGAGCAACTGAACTGAACGGAAAGACTGTCAATGGAGTAAGAATAACAGTCTCCCTGAGAGTCCCATGCCCTAACACTTGGGCCCTATACAACCGTGGGTGGCAAAAAGGACTTTGGAGAAACACTAAAGTTGAAGATCTTGGGCGGCGGGGACACGGGAGCCCCCCACTAAGTGAGCAATCTCTCCAGGCTGCCGTCGGAGACATGTGAGCACGGAAGAGTCATCAGAGAAGTGGTGTGCTGTGGGCTTTGAAGACGAGGAAGGGGCCCTGAGCCAAGGAATGCAGGAGGCCTCTAGAAGCTGCAGAAGGCAAGGAGTGCGTTCTTCCCGAAAGCCTCTGGAAAAGCACATGGCCTCCCTCAACCCACTTGAGACTCATCTCGAACTTGTGACGTCTGGAAGCAGAAGATGATAAAGTTGAGTTGCTCAAGCCAGGAAGTGTAGGGTCATTTGTCCCAAGAGAGTGACAGGACACTAGCAGAGTCAATTACAAGATCAACTGAGGAAATACACAGCCTTCAGCTCCTGCTGGCTCAGTTGGTAAAGAATCCGCCTGCAATGTGGAAGACCCCGGCTCGATTTCCTGGATTGGGAAGATCCCCTAGAGAAGGGATAGGCTACCCACTCCAGTATTCTTGGGCTTCCCTGGTGGCTGAGCTGGTCAAGAATCCGCCTGCAATGTGGGAGACGTGAATTCGATTGCTGGGTTGGGAAGATCCCCTGGAGAAGGGAAAGGCTACCCACTCCAGTATTCTGACCTGGAGAATTCCATGGACTGTATAGTCCATGGGGTCGCGGAGAGTCGGACACGACTGAGCGACTTTCACTTCACTTTAGTTCCTAAGAGTGAGCCCTTTGTTAGAAATACGGACACCCTAGAAAGTTGCGCCCATGGACAGTTAGAAAAATCAGCCTCCAGATTCTCCCACCTGACCCCAGAGTGGAGATTCTGGCCCCTCACAGAAAGCTTATAAATTCTTTAAAGCAGCAATTCTGCTACTGTTTCAGTCTAAGCTGGCACTGTGACTTCCAGGAGCCCTTAGAAACCACCTAGCTGGCTGGAACCCCGTGACCCCAGAGCCAAGTTCACACCAGCCTCGTGGTAAATACAGGCTTCCAACATCTTGGCAAGGACGCTGTAAAGCTCCTCCCAAAAACGCAGCACGGAAGAAGGGTATATGAATGCATGTGTGTACGGAATCTAGAAGAATGCTACTGATGATCCTATTTGCAGGGCAAAAACGGAGGGGCCGTCACAGAGGACAGACTTGGGGGACACACAGGGAAAAGAGAGGGTGGGGCGAATTGAAAGAGACACATTGACACAAATGCACGACCATGTGTAAAACAGCTAACGGGAAGCTTATATAGCACAAGGAGCTCAGCTCAGTGCTCTGGGATGACCTAGAGGCGCGGGATGCGGGACAGGGAAGGAGGTCCCAGAGGGCGGGGATATATGTAAACTTGTATCTGATTCACGTTGATGTACCACACAGTATGGTAGAGCAACTGTCCTCCAATTAAAAAAAAAAATTACACACACACACACAATCTCTCCCAAACCACTGAAACTGAATAAAGACGGTCAGCAGGTGCAGCTTTAATTGAACAAAACTTTTTCTCCACCCATCTTTAGGGGAAGAGATGAAATAAAGAGAAAGAGAAAGCAGGTTATCCTTTCTGCCGGAGTGGAAGCTGAACTGCAAAGAGTTTTGTACACATTCCTCACTGCTGAAGCAGTTTGCATCTCAGCATCATCTGAGAGGGGCCGGAGGAGCCGCTGACCCAGCCCTATACGCTGTGTCCACCCAAATTCCCCACTGCCACCCCCAAGCCCTGCTCCATCACCCAGAGACGCCACAAAAGGCTCACCAAGAAGCTGGGACAAGAAGCTGATACGTGACCCGAAGTGGAGAAGGCTAGGTAGCAAAGGCCGCGTACTGCATGACCCCACTGATAGAAGTTTCCAGAACAGGCCGATGCCCAGAGACAGAGGCCACACCTGGTGGCTGCCAGGGACTGGGTGGAGAGAGGGGGACGGACAGACGCTTCATGCACGTGGGGTTTTCTCTGGAGTGACAAAAAATGCTCTCAAACTCAAACAGCGGGGATGGCTGCACAACTTCATAAAAATATCAGGAAAGCAGTGAGTTATACACTTTGAATGACTGAGACACTCACATGGTAGGTGAGTTCTACCTCAATAGAACTGCCTTATTTTAAATAAGTAATAAAAATTAAAAAAAAGAGAAGAAGGGAGAAGAAACAACACAGAGGATATTAACCAAAGATTACGAGAGACTGCAAACTTGAAAAAAAACTAACCATCCCAAGGAGGTGAGTTTACTTCACAAGCCTGGAATCCTGCACACTGACTGACTCCCCCGTCGAGATTCTGAAATGCACAAGCAGAGGTCAGTAACTGTGACCCGAGGTGGTTTATGGAAAGGACCGGGGCGCCAAGTGGGAAGACCTGGGGTTGATGATCAAACGCAAGGAGATGACTGTGCAAAAGCAGCAGTTCTCAGTCCAGTGACACTGGAAAAGACCCCGACTGATGGGAAAGACAGAAGGCAAGAGGAGAAGGAGGCGACAGAGGACGAGATGGTTGGATAGCATCACCGACTCGATGGACCAGAGTTTGAGCAAACTCAGCCTGGCATGCTGCAGTCCACGGGGTCACAAAGAGGTGGACCCAACTGAATGACTGAAAAGCAAAGTTATGACTCCTCTCAACAACACTGCTGCGGAAAACCAACGTGGTCTTAAAAGGGATTTAGAGCTCTCTGTTAACTGAATCGCCGCAGGCAGTCATCGACAGTCACCCAAAGGCAAAGCAAAGATGGATGGCAAACGCAAACAAAGCTCGCAGAAGCAACGACAAGCCCAACCTGAATCTACACTGTGTCCAACTCAGGTCTAGGAACGACCCAACAAGCGAACCGCCCAACACCAGCAGTGTGTACAGAGAGAAATTTCACTCTGACGAACATCTGGGCCATCAGAGACCCATACAGAAAACACACATTTGCGGTCCAAATATAGAACATTCAATGGAAAAGCAAACACCACAGGAAATTCAAGGAGGTTGAACATTTACTTGTAGACAGCAAACAATGAATCAAACCCAAAACTTCCCTTAAAGCAAACGCCACCCAGACAAATGGGACCCGAGCTGACCTCTTCTCTTCGGCCAGGAACTGACAAAACTAAACTTCACGAGGAACAGCTGCTTCTGTGGACCATTTCAGGTTTAAATACAAACTGGGGAGTCGTGAAAATAAGACAGTCTCTGGTTTTATTCAACTAACTTCTCTGAAAACACACACATACAGGATGATCAAAAAAAAAAAAGAAAAAACACAAGGCAATTAGAACCTATTAACGATTGGGTGGATATGAGCTGTACGGAGAAAAAAGAAAACACTTCCACAAGCTAATCTTATTCTATAAATATTTACTTTGAATATACTAATGTAATTAACCGGGGTTATATACTGTTGCTAAATTCAGATTTCCAATCACAAAGCTTCACATACAATTATTTGAACTATACTGTTGCTAAATTCAGATTTCCAATCACAAAGCTTCACATACAATTATTTGAACTGCAATGGATTTTTATTTCTGCAGGAAAATGAAAATAGTTCATTTTCATAAGCCAAGCGTCCCTAGAAGTAACGGCCTTCCTTGACAGAAATTTCGTGGATGGTAATTCACAGCACTACAGACTCGCGTGATTACATCTTCCCTCAAAGGTGAGCATTCTCTAGACATTCCACATACTGCTGGCTCTTACCATCTGTCGCTTGTATGCCTCTATATTCCTGCTTCCAACACCTGTGACTGTAATTCCCCGGGAGTATAGATAGATCTTGGGCTTCCCTGGTGGTGCAGTGTTATAAAGTTTCCTGCCAATGCAGGAAATTCAGGTTCAGTTCCTGGGTGGGGAAGATCCTCTGGAGGAAGGCATGGCAACCCACTCCAGTATTCTTGCCTGGAAAATTCCATGGACAGAGGAGCCTGGCGGGCTATGGTCCATGGGATCGCAGAGTCGGACATGGCTTAGAGATAAGCACATATACACAGATCTCTGCACTTCATGGGTACCTGCGGCACGCATTTAGGAAATAAAAACAACTTTTATACGCGTTTCTTTAAGCAATCTCAAGATATGGTTATTCTCCGATACATCTCTGAATATTATTTAGCATAATTTGGCTCGCAAATAACCAAACAAATTAGAGAGTTATCAACAACAAAAAAAGATTCCTGTCCAAAGCCGAAGCGATTTATCAGTGTTGAGCTGATCTGTCTGCAACAGGACGCGGGGTCGCTGGGACTTCCCTGACTGTCCAGTGGCTGAAAATCCGCCCTCCAATGCAGGGGACAAGGGTTTCAACCCCTGGTCAGGGAAATAAGCTCCCACACCCTGCGAAGCAACGAAACCCGTGCGCCACAGCTAGAGTGCCTGGGGGTCACAACGAAGACCCCTCCTGCTGAAACTAAGACCCCTCCTAGGGGAGGGGCAGGAGCCGGGCAAGGGTTAAGGCATCCGGTTAAAAGCAAAATACTTTGCGTCAATCTCTCTCACCTGTTAGATGATCAGCGATGGGGCAGACAAGAGTACATTCCCAAAGACTTTCATCAACTCACATTTGTTACAGGAGCTTCAAGCACTGATCTCTGGAGAGCAGAGACAAAGGGGCACAATATAGACATCAAAAATTCTACTTTCCGGGAATTGCCCGGAGGTCTACTGGCTGGGATCCCAAGCTTTCACTGCCAAGGGCCTGCATGCTATCCTTGGTTACGGGGGTTAAGATCCTGCAAGACACAGGTTCCATTTAAAAAACAGAAAAAAGGGAAAAAAATCGACTTCCTGTTTCTTCTTCGTCTTTACAGTGGGTGTCTTCTGAATATAACCATAAAAGAAACTATCTTGTTTTCTTTATTAGCAGATTAAATGGATCAGTTTTGTTGTGCAGTCGCTCAGTCGTGTCCGACTCTGAGACCCCACGACACGCCAGGCCTCCCTGTCCATCACCAACTCCCAGAGTTCACTCAAACTTATGTCCATTGAGTCGGTGACGCCATCCAGCCATCTCGTCCTCTGTCGTCCCCTTCTCCTCTCTCCTTCAATCTTTCCCAGCATCAGGGTCTTTCCCCATGAGTCAGCTCTTTGGTAGCCAAAGTACTGGAGCTTCAGCTTCAGTCCTTCCATTGAATATCCATTGAATATTCCATTGATTTCCATTCGGATGGACTGCTTTGATCGGTTTACCCAAGGACAAGTGAATGTCGAGTGGATACTCACGAGCCTGAATCGTATAGAGCAAGAGGGTCGTCAGCTGCAGACGTCTTGTGTGCACAGGGCTGGTTCTCTGCTTTCCTGGACTCACAGAAGCTACACTGCAAACTCAGGAGCCACAAAAAGAGACACAAGACTCCAACACCACAACTCACACACAAAACCCGAAGCTGACACCTCAATCACGTCAAGCTAAGCGTGGAAACCCGGGAACTACTTGCGGTTGGCATTCGGTGTGCCGCAAGCCGAAGCTTCAGCCGTTCTCCACAAACGACCCGAAACTGAGGCAAAGACCTGAAGTGCAGAGGTGACTCCCAGGTCCCACCTCTGCAGCCCGGAGTGCAGGCTGGGTTGTGAACGTAACTTCTGCTATTTATTTACTCTCTGCAATGCTACCAACAGGCATCAGCCAAAATGACACTTTCCTCTATTAAAAAGCCTCTCAAGTGATATGCAAAAAAAAAATTATATATGTACATATATATACATATAAACAACCATGATGGATGAAATATGTCTTTTGGGAAAAAAAAGAAAAAACCGCAATATAAACAGCCAGACTAAAGACACACAAAGGCTTGTATCACAAGCCTGTTCCAGCACTATCTCACATCTTGTGCAGTTGGAATCACGTCTTCCACGAAAAAAAGAAAAAAAAGCCTGGCTCTTGGGAGCCCCGAGGGCATCCGTCAAAGAGAGCAGCCGATTTACAGACAGAATTAAGTGATTATGAAAACACCACGGTGTGAAGAAATGCTTTAAAAAGCACAGCACTGTTCCAACGTTTCCCCATGCACCTGCAACTCGGATACTGTCATCTGATTCCGAAACACAAATCGTTTTTCAGCTCTCAAAGCAGGCAAAACCCGGTAGACCCAAATACACAGTGCTCTTGTCACTGTATATGCTGTTTTCTCCAAATGCCATTATTAACAGCTGCACCCCTGGAGGGGGGTCTGATCTTTAAAGTGGCAGGCCTCAGTCACTTAACGCACGTGTTACACACACACAGACTACATCTGTGCCCCCCTTTATTCAGGGACTTCCGCTTCTTTCTTTCATCACCTCTAAGGAGCTCACCAGTGATCTCTAAGACACTTTTTCACCATACACCTCTCAGTGAAAACCACTGAAGCATTAACCCCAACGCCTGTAAGTATTAACTAGAGATAACACTGAACTTTGTATGCATTTGTCACAGACCACAGACATTTTCTAACTATTGAAAAAAAAAAACAGACAACTTAAGTTTCTGCCTGCACTCCATTACATCTCATGGAGCACCTACCAGAGATGAAATTCACTTCTCGGGAGTCCACCTCGGGAATTAAAAGCGGAAACAAGGCATCTGTATCCCCCTCGGCCCCAACTACATGTGGAGACCCTGGGTTTCAAGGAAACGTAGTCAGAGGCCCGTGAAATTTAACAGGCAAGTTCCATTTCCATAAACTCCTCCAC
This sequence comes from Procapra przewalskii, assembly GCA_006410515.1. Lineage (NCBI taxonomy): Eukaryota > Metazoa > Chordata > Mammalia > Artiodactyla > Bovidae > Procapra > Procapra przewalskii. The sequence continues at coordinate 467,572 of SJYF01000349.1, forward strand.
TTGTTTTCAGCCTATCTACAACCATCTCTTGTCATGCCCTGGACACGCAACATCATTAATTCTCATTGCCACCAACTTCTGGGCCGGGTGCCCCTCCACCGCTCTCTCTCTCCTGGCAAAGCTTTTTGAAGAATTACACTTCAGATCCCTGGAAACTGTTGAAATTGGCACAGAATCATCGTGCGTCTTAGGAACACAAATCTAACATGATTACTTTTTCCATGATCACATTAGGAGCTAAATCAAAGCGTGTCTCCCAAGACTGACCTGCAACCATCAGAAACTAGCAACCGTGGTTCTTACGTTGATAACTGTGAATATCTAAGTCTTATGTTGATAACTGTGAATACCTGAGTCTTTAACGAACACTGAGTTGGCAGTCAAGTTGCACAGGATTAAAATGCCTGATAAAGATTCTGTTGGGAAAAACCACCTCAGCAAGGACCCAACTTGAACCTGTCTCTTAAATGAATCAATTCTCTGCTGAGTTGCTTTTCTGAAATTCAACATACAACTCGGCAACCACCTGGCTAACTTTATAGATGCTGAGAAATACGTCTGCATAACTGGCACTACAGACGTGAAGCAGACTCTGCTTTCTCAGTTCCCATCTTCAAACGCATGTTAAAATAACAATGGTACCTGGAATGGCATAGTTGACCTGGCTAAATCCAATACTTTGGCCACCTGATGAGAAGGGGTGACTCATTGGAAAAGACCCTGATGCTGGGAAAGATTGAGGGCAGGAGAAGGGGACGACAGAGGATGAGATGGTTGGATGGCCATCACTGACTCAACGGATATGAGTTTGAGCAAGCTCCGGGAGTTGGTGATGGACAGGGAACCCTGGCGTGTTGCAGCCCATGGGGTTGCAAAGAGTTGGACAAAACTGAGCCACTAAACTGAAGAATCACTCACAACACACCAGAAACAAAAATCTCTGCTCAGTGACACAGGATTTTCTCCAGTTCGCCATCATAACTTACCATATCAAATTATTTCCTATTCCTGATTTAAGAAACAATATGGCATCACACAAACTTCTTTTGCCCACATTTCCATCTCCCATAAAGTTTAAACTAACAGAAATGATTGCAAAGTGGATAACGGAT
>SJYF01000349.1:494248-509377 GCA_006410515.1 Procapra przewalskii
CCATACGTTTCCTTGACAACCCCTCAGGTACTTTAGGCTCTCTGCTGGGATGAAGGACCCCTCCCCCCCTCCATCAATCTCTCTCTCTTCCTCATGAGCCAACGTGTGCTTGTTTCTGTTTTTGTTGGGTTTTCCCCAGCGAGGATAAGAGCTCCATGGAGGAGCAGAAGCTTAGGCCAGACAGATAAGAAGGGGAGGCAGGTGTCATGGCCTTTTGATGTGTTGACCTCACGCATCTTCAAGAAGTTGGCCGTGATTCAATCAGACACTGTGTCTATTTCCTAGGGCAGCAGCAGCTGTAACAAAGTACCTAGGGGCTTAAAACCACACAAGTTTACTTTTTTTTCTTTCCTGGAGGCCAGAAGTGCAAATTCGAGGTGCTGGGAGGAACAGGTTGCCATGGAAGGCTCTGGGGGTGGGGGAAATGCTTCTTTTTCAGTCTGTTCCAACTATTGAAATCCTTTCTGTTCCCTTGGCTTGGAGCTGTATTGTGTCCAATCTCTGCCGGCATTTTCATGTGGCTGTGTGTGTGTGTGTCTAAACCTCCCTCTCAGGGACTTTCCTGGTGGTGAAGACTCCATAGTTCCGATGCAGGGAGGGGTTGTGGGTTCGATCCTTGATTGGGGAACTAGGATCCCCTATGCCGTATGGCACAGCCAAAAAGTTTTTTTAGAAATAAATAAATAAACTTCTCCTTTCTCTTCGAAGAACACCAGTCACTGGATTTAGGACTACCCTAATTCAGCATGAAACTAAAAGTTGCTCAGTCGTGTCCGACTCTTTATGGCCCCGTGGCCTGCAGCCTGCCAGGCTCCTCTGTCCATGGGATTCTCCAGACAAGAACATTGGAGTGAGTTGCCATTTCCTTCTCCAGGGAATCTTCCTGACCCAGGGATCAAACCCAAGTCTCCTGTGGTTCTTGCATTGCAAGTGGATTCTTTACTGCTGAGCCACTGAGAGACACCCACAAAGACCCTACCTATTTCCAAATAAGATCACTTTCACAGATAGCAGAAGTTGGGATTTCAACATACCCTTTTGGGTGAGACACAATTTAACTTACCACTCACCCTAAATATTCATTGGAAGCACCGATGCTGAAGATGAAGCTCAACTATTTTGACCACCTGATGTGAAGAGCTAACTCACTGGAAAAGACCCTGATGCTGGGGAAGGTTGAAGACTGGAGGAAAAGGGGACGACAGAGGAGGAGATGGTTGAATGGCATCACAGACTCGATGGACATGAGTCTGAGCAAGCTCTGGGGGGGAGTGAAGGACAGGGAAGCCTGGTGTGCTGCAGTTCATGGGGTTGCAGAGAGTTGGACATGACTGAGTGACTGACACTTTTTCACTTGACACTGATTCTGTTTGAACCAAAAGTATTACACTGAGATTGAAGAATTGCCTTGCATTTATCAGTATATATACACAGAATCCCAAAGCAGGATATCTTATGTGCAATGGTAAATTGCGTGAAAATGCTTATGATATGCCTTGACTATAACCCACAATATTGTGGTTGAAAAGACTAAGTCATTTATAAAGAGAGCTAGAAATAAGTCATCTTCAGTGCTTAAAAAAAAAAAAAAAACAGTGAATGCGGTAGGGAAATGCATTTTTCAAATTCTGTAACTTATACTTCCAAGCCACTGGGTTCCGATGACATATGGCCTTGTATCTTAAAAATCAAATGATCGTCTTGGTTCTGCTTCAATAGTATTTCAGGTTTTTTCCTACAGCAGCCCCAGGATATGAATGACGATAGAGACTGCCTGGCAATAGTGGCCAGGAACCAGAACTTTTCTGAAGAAAGCCAATGAGCACCCAAGAGTTAGGAACAGAGGAGGAAGGTGAGGGATGGATGTCAGCCAGTCTGAACGTGTGGGAAGGCCAGACCAAGAGAAATCACTCGCTGTGTGATTCCGTTTCCGCGCTATATTAATTTGCTTCTCCCGCTGCAGCTGTTGAGTCGCTCAGTCGTGTCCGACTCCTTTGTAACCCCCACGGACTGCAGCCTCCCAGGCTCCTCTGTCCATGGGATTCCCCAGACAAGAATACTGGAGTGGGTTGCCATTTCCTCTTCTAGGGAATCTTCCAGACCCAGGGATCAAACCTGTGTCTCCTGCATTGCAGGCATATTTTTTACCACTGAGCCACCTGGAACTGGCCAAGTGAAGTGAAGCAAAAGTTGCTCAGTCGTGTCTGACTCTGCAACCCCGTGGACTATACAGTCCATGGAATTCTGCAGGCCAAAATACTGGATTGGGTAGCCTTTCCCTTCCCCAGGGATCTTCCCAATGCAGGGATCGATCCTAGGTCTCCAGCATTGTAGGCAGATTCTTTACCAGTTGAGCCACCAGGGAAGACCAAGAATACTGGAGTGGGTAGCCTATCCTTTCTCCAGGGGATCTTCCCGACCCAGGGATAGAACCTGGGTCTCCTGCCTTGCAGGTGGATTCTTTACCAACCCCAGAATTGCCTAGGGTGGAGTAATAACACATGACAGACTGGGTGACTCCAATTAGAGACACCTATTCTCTCCCAGTCCAAGATCAAGGTCTCAGCAGACCTTGAAACCCCTCTCCTGGGCATATAGACGGCTGTCTCTTCCCTTTGTCCTCAAATGATCATCCCTCTGTGCATGTCTGTCTCCTGATCTCCTTTTTTCTACAAGGACACCGGGCCAGTTGGAGTAGGACCATGCTAGGGACCCCGTTTGACCCCAGCCATCTCTTTAAATACCTTATCTCCTTATTTGGCCTCATTCTGAGATGCTAGGAATTAAGACTTTTCAGCGTGTGAATTTAGAGGGACGCGATCCAGCCCTCTAACATATGGAATGTCTAGAAAAGGCAATTCCCTAGACATAGAAACTAGATTGGTGGTTGCCAGGGGCTGGAGGATGATGGGGATGTAGACTCCTAAGGGATACACAGTGTCTTTTTCATTTTTTTTTCTTTTTAATTGGAGTACAATTGATTTACAATATTGTGCTATCTTTAGATATACATCATAATGATTTGTTTTTGGTGTGTGTGCGTTTCTTAAGAGAATTTTGTTTTCCAATGAGGAAAATATTCTGGGACTAGAGAGTCATGGTACAACTCTGTGCGTGTATGGGAAAAGCCACTGAATCGCATACTTGGAAAGGATAAATTTAACAGCACACGAATGATATCTCAGTAAAGCTATTATACGCAAACAAAAACCCAAGAGTGCAGAGGGGAAGGGAGTTAAAGAGGCACCACGTACAAAGGATTTGAGGAGGACAGAAGCTATCTTTTCACTATTGTTCTTATTGTGTTACTGGAGGAAGACTCACCCTCCCTAAGCCCCCTAAGATCCATGAGAAATAATTAGATGCCTTATGACCACTTTCAGTATGACCTAAAATATCTCTGCCCAGGTGGCTCAGTGGTAAAGAATCCAGCTGCTGATGCAGGAGACGAGAGTTCGATCCTTGGGTCGGGAAGATTCCCCTGGAGGAGGAAATGGCTACCCACTCCAGGATTCTAGCCTGGAAAATCCCGAGAACAGAGGAGCCTGGTGGGCTACAGTCCATGGGGTCACAGAGTCAGGCATCACTGAGTGACTAACACAACATGCGTACATACATATAAACACATACATAAGTGTATACATACACTGCTAAGACACTTCAGTCGTGTCTGACTCTGTGTGACCCCATAGATGGCAGCCCACCAGGCTCCCCCATCCCTGGGATTCTCCAGGCAAGAATACTGGAGTGGGTTGCCATTTCCTTCTCCAATGCACGAAAGTGAAAAGTGAAAGTGAAGTCACTCAGTGGTGTCTGACTCTTAACGACCCCATGGACTACAGCCCACCAGGCTCCTCTGTCCATGGGATTTTCCAGGCAAGAGTACTAGAGTGGGGTGCCATCGCCTTCTCCAGTTTCTACTTAAGCACACCCAATAAATAATTTTTCAGACACCTTCACGAAGGTGCTTCTTCTGTGTGGTATCCGTTAGCTTTCACCTTTCACTTCCGCCACTGAGTCTGGCTGTACAAACTTGCACGTTCATTTGATCATATAAATTCAATTTTATTTTACCATTTGAGAGACTGCGAGCAAGTAAATAATACTGAAAGGAGAGCGAACACTGATGAAACACATGTTTTAGTACGGAGTATTTTTAAAACATGTAAATGTCTGCCGCTGGAGTGTGTTTTTATTCAAAGAAGGGTTGGTTAATTGGATTGAACGAGGGGGCTGATCATTTATTGGACTGTTTCCTTAAAATCCCAGCATACCATCTTTAGTGACAGCTGTAATTTGTTAAAGACATTAATTTGGGGGTTCCCCAATTTTCAGGTGTCCTTGTACACATAGCCATATTAAAAGAAAATCTGACCAAATTGGGTCCTTGTTGTTGTTGTTTAGGTTGACCTAGCATGAAAACGCCAAATAAAATGTGTTTGACATGGAAAAAAAAAGAAAAGAATTTTTCGGCTTGTGGAAGGCCCAGGTTTAATATTTTATACCAGGCCATGCAGACCGGAGGCTGGATACCAGGCTTTGCCGCTGGATAGGGACCTAGCTAATGGGGCAAGAATTGCAGTGCTCTGAGTGCCAAGATCTTCTCTTGGGGTGATCAGCGGTCACTGATCAGTAGGGAGGGGACTGTAACAGTAACGGAGATAACGCCTTGCTACCTTCATCCCTGGCAGAGGCAACAGGTGCATCAGCTATTATGCTTAATGTAGCTCAAAAATATACATGTGCTAATTTCCACCTATCCGCTCTAAATTATGTATTTGTGTCAGAGTCTGTGTAGGTGGATAAGATAAGAGCTTTTTCTCCTTTAGGAGATGTTTCTGCTACAACTTCAAAAAAAGAAAAAGAAAATTAGGCTAAAGCAGTTTAGATTCTCTTAACTGTGAGTTCAGTTGGCTTGAAAAAAGTAGCTTTGCCAAAACCTATGTGCAGATTTCAGAGGTTGCATAAAAGTGACAGAAATGAAGTTACAGGAGTGAAGTTGGATAGAAAGTATACAAAATACATTGGAAACAACAGTTGGATAAATGAAGGTAGGAAAAACTTTGTAAGGATACATTTGTACTAAAATCACAGAAAATCGTAACTTGTATGAAAAGAAGAACCCAACTTCCCTTCCAAATTATATTCAGTTCAGTTTAGTCTCTCAGTCGTCGGACTCTTTGCAACCCCATGAATCGCAGCACGCCAGGCCTCCCTGTCCATCACCAACTCCCGGAGTTCACTCAGACTCACGTACATCGAGTCCACAATGCCATCCAGCCATCTCATCCTCCGTCATCCCCTTCTCCTCCTGCCCCCAATCCCTCCCAGCATCAGAGTCTTTTCCAATGAGTCAACTCTTCACATGAGGTGGCCAGCGTACTGCAGTTTCAGCTTTAGCATCATTCCTCCCAAAGAACACCCAGGGCTGACCTCCTTCAGAATGGACTGGTTGGATCTCCTTGCAGTCCAAGGGACTCTCAAGAGTCTTCTCCAACTCCACAGTTCTAAAGCATCAATTCTTCGGCGTTCAGCTTTCTTCCTAGTCCAACTCTCACATCCATACAGGGCCACAGGAAAAACCATAGCCTTGACTAGACAGACACTACTTATTTCTTACTGAATGTGGGTCCTTTTAGGAATTACTTAACACAAATGTAACTTCCTAAGCAGCAAATTGTCCCTAAAATAGCAATTCAGTGGGTCCTCTAGGAAAAATTTTAAAAAACACACAAATTGAAGTAAACACTTTTGTAGTCAGGTGAATTTAATTCTGTTCTAACAAACCTTGAGTTTAATTTATGGATCCATAAGGGAGGAAAATGAAATAGTAAGATACAGCCTTACCTTTCAAAAGTTTCTAGTCTGGTAGGAGGCAAACTTGACTAAAATTTGTGAGGAATACATGGTAGAAATGAGTGCTTGTGTGTGTGTGTGAAGGTTCATTATCTCATAAGAATTCATCTTTTCCTTAAATTGTGTTTCGCCTGGCAGGTGTTCTAAAAACTTAGAATTCTGTGTTCCTTTCTTTTTGAAATGGCCCTGAGTATAACTTCTTTCAAGGAACTGCAGAATTATGAACATGAAATGAAAAAGCATGTCTCTTGTGACTTCATGACACTCGACCATTTCAGGTAATTGAGCAAACTCCTGAACCAAAATGTTGAGGCTGGCAATGTAGACAAGGTAGATTTCAGCGCAAAATAGACAAGGTGGATTTCAGCGCCGGCCTGAAAAACGCTCAAACCGGCGCAGACCTGCTCTCCGCATGGAACCGTTCTCTGCACCTCTCCCAGACCTTATCCAGGTTTAATTTGCTGGCGGGTTTTCTGGGAGGTTCGAGGGGATGTTTGGTCTCTGCTTCCTGTCCATCAGTAAATAGCCATGTAGCCACTCCCACCCGGCACACAGGGGCTTCCCTGGTGGCTCGGATGGTAAAGAATCCGCCTGCAACATGGGAGAGCTGGGTTTGATCCTTGGGTTGGGGAAGATCCCTTGGAGGAGGGCACGGCAACCCACTCCAGTATCCTTGCCTGGAGAATCCCATGGACAGAGGAACCTGGTAGGCTACGACGGTCCATGGGGTTTCAAAGACTCGGACACGAGTGAGTGACTAACACCCATCACTGAAAAAAAGGACAGTGAAGGGCTCCTTTTAGGTCTTCATGCTGGAGAGGGTGCGCAGGGCTGTGGGGTTTCAGAGCTCAGGTCTCTGACCCCAGGGCTATCTCCCCATGGCTGGAGGAGCAGGACATCCTGTGATGGGGAGGGTGGGGGGACTTACATGTCTCTGGACACGTTTATCCCTTGGCTGAACTCCTGAGACCAAAGTGGGAAGTAGGAACACAGTTTCCACCACCACAAGGAGCGGTCTGCCTGGGGCTCAGGCATTATTCAGCCTCTCCATAGAAACAGACAGCGTCTTGGAGCGCGTAGGGCTGTCAGTCTCCAGGAGCTCCCAGGAGTTGAGCTTTCTATAAACAAACATGACAGGTGTCACGCTTCTTGCCAAGACTCGGCCGTAATGCCTGCGTGTGTCTCATTGCTGTCAAGCACAGCACTGCGGGATGGTGTCCCGGCCTGAGGGGCTTAGCGGTGACCCCATCCACTCCCAGTCATGGCCTGGCACAAGCAGGCCCTTCTGTACCCTCTTTCTGCATTTCCAATTTTTCTCCCAGTTACACCAACTCTACCCTTGAAACCAGCTGCCGCTGCTGGCGCCCCACAGATTCCCAGGCAATTGATTCCAGCTGTCCCTTCCAGCTCCTTCGATCCGTCTCACCTGTCTGCCCAACCTGCCTTTCCATCCTGCCCCCCCAACCCAGGACCTCATCACCCACGCTCAACTCTTCCAGGCGTCTGCTGCCCACCTGGGCCCCACCAGTCTCCGCCCTCATCCACTGTAGCAAGTCTGTTCTCCATAACTCTGTTGTGACCTCCCTACTCTTCTCCACATACGTCATCCTCTGACTGCTTTGCAGGTTGCACTCAGCTGTTTCTGTATCTCTTATCCTTCACGTTTTCAAGTCCCTGAGTGAATGCTGCTGCTGCTAAGTCACCTCAGTTGTGTCCGACTCTGTGCGACCCCATAGACAGCAGCTCACCAGGCTTCTCTATCCATGGGATTTTCCAGGCAAGAGTACTGGAGTGGGGTGCCATTTCCTTCTCCAGGGAATCCTCGTGACTCAGGGATCAAACTTGTGTCTCTTGAATTGCAGGCGACCCTAGTCCGATTCCTGGGTCTGAAAGATCCTCTGGAGAAGGGATGGGCTCCCCACTCCAGTATTCTTGGGCTTCCCTGATAGCTCAGCTGATAAAGAATCCGCTTGCAATGCAGGCGACCTCAGTTCGATTCCTGGGTCTGGAAGATCCTCTGGAGAAGGGATGGGCTCCCCACTCCAGGATTCTTGGGCTTCCCTGGTGGCTCAGCTGGTAAAGAATCCGCCCGCAATACGGGACACCTGGGTTTGATCCGTGAGTTGGGAAGATCCCTGGATGAAGGGAAAGGCTACCCACTCCAGTATTCTGCCCTGCAGAATTCCGTGGACTGTATAGTCCAAAGGGGTTGCAAAGAGACACAACTGAGTGACTTGCACTTTCACTTTCACACACAATCCAGTGACTGGCACACCACAGGCACTCAATAAACAAACTCCTAAAGTGTGTTTAAGATTGTTTTAATATAAAATTATTTTCATTTGAAAATGAGTTAAATGAGTTACTGACACATGGTACCCCGTGGAGGAATCTCTAAAACAGACTGAGTGAAAGAAGCCAGAGAGGAAAGGTCACCTATCCCATAATTTCACTTATACTCAATGTGCAAGTCCAGTAAATCATTAGAGACAGGAAGCAGATTAATGGTTGCCTGGGGCTGAGCAAAGGTGGACTAGAATGAGGGCTGAGTGTGAAGGTAGCACAATTCTGTGAATATATTACATGCCACGGAATCGCCTGCATTAAAAGGGCTAATTTTATGTTACAGGAATTTCATGTTGGCAAAAAAAAAGGGGGGGGGACAGGAAAGTTGCAAAGAATTTTTTCAAAATAAAATTATTTTAAAATGGGAAAAAGTAATCTAAGTTCTTTTCTGACTGAGCTGCAGAAACACAAAAGGCTCCTCCCCTGGATGTGTGCCTACGATTTAATTCCAAAGAAACACACGTGCAGGGGGACCCACTCACGGTGCTCCGTCGCTTCAGTCCTGACTCTGTGCGACCCCATGGACTGGAGCCCCGTCAGGCTTCTCCGTCTAATGGACGCTCCAGGCAAGAATACTGGAGTGGGTGGCTGTGCCTTCCTCCAGGGGATCTTCCCAACCCAGGGATCGAACCCACGTCTCCAAGGTCTCCTGCCCTGGCAGGTGGGTTCTTATTGCTAGCGCTAACCGGGAGGCCCTGTATTTGCGTGAAAGTCGCACTGTGTCTGACTCTTTGGGACTCCAAGGACTATACAATCCAGGGAATTCTCCAGGCCAGAATACTGGAGTGGGTAGCCTTTTCCTTTTCCAGGGGATCTTCCCAACCCAGGGATCGAACCCATGTCTCTTGTATTGCAGGCGGATTCTTTACCAGCTGAGCCACCAGGGAAGCCCAAGAATCCTGGAGTGGGTAGCCCATCCCTTCTCCAGCGGATCTTCCAGACCCAGGAATTGAACTGGGGTTGCCTGCATTGCAAGCAGATTCTTTACCAGCTGAGCTATCAGTTCAGGGGAGCCCTGCAAATACACAAATTCGCTGTGCGTGGTTCAGATGTCACCCACTGAACTGACCCCACAGCCACCCAGACTGAAACCTGGATGCAAGTTGCTTGAGATTCTTGAGGCAAAGAACCATATTTTCCTTAATATAAATAGAAGCAGCAAGTGATAACTGCTTGGCTAACAGGAAAAGGGTGAGCAATGCCAGGTTTCATTTATCTCACACTAAAAGCTACACTGACCTACTGGTTTGCCCATTCCCAGAAACACTACCCAGGCACGCTGACAACGAGCACCCGCTGAGCAAGACCGAGGCAGAGCAGCACTTTTTGTATTTCTTCCTCTCCTTCCAAGGACGGAATTAGAAAACATTTCAAGAGGGAGATATGAGTAATCTGATATTAGACTCTTAAAATGCTGCATCTTTGTGCCAGAAGCTGGTTGAAAGAGAATAAAGTAACATATCACAAAGATGGGCTTCCCAGGAGGCGTGAGTGGTAAAGGACTCACCTGCAAATGCAACAGATGTAAGAGACCTGGGTTCCATCCCTGGATGGGGAAGATCCCCTGGAGAAGGGCATGGCCACCCACCCCAGGATTCTTGCCTGGAGAATCCCTGGACAGAGGAGCCTGGTGGGCTACAGTCCATGGGCTCACAGAGAGTTGGACATGACTGAAATGACTTAGCACTCACACAAAACAAAGACAGGTATTGGAGGGGAGCGGGGAGAGGAGGAAGGGAGGTGGGGAGCGGAATGGAATATTCCAGATGTCTGTTGATGTTTAGTCGCTGGATTCACATTTTGTCAAAGTGTCTGTTACATCAGCCTTGAGTTAGGTCAGATTTTTGTCTTTAACCTCGGGGTGATAACTTACATACCTTAAATGCAAAAAAAAATTGTGTGTCGTACACCAGTATACACTTGATGCTGGGAAAGATGGAAGGCGGGAGGAGAAGGGGATGACAGAGGATGAGATGGTTGGATGGCATCACCGACTCGATGGACATGAGTTTGGGTGGACTACGGGAGTTGGTGATGGACGGGGAGGCCTGGGGTGCTGCAGTTCATGTTGTCACAAAGAGTCGGACACGATCAAACAGCCAAGCACATCCTGAATGCTCTTCTGATTTCTCTCACTGGACATGAATGTTTTTTTTTTTTTAAATATTTATTTATTTGGCTGCGCCAGGTCTTAGTTGAGGCCTGCAAGATCTAACTAGCAGACCAGGGATGGAAGCCGGGACCCATGCATTGGGAGCTCGGGGTCTTAGCCACTGGACCACCAGGAGAACCTCACCAGAGATGATTTTTATCATTTTGGGTGTTAATGAGTATCAAGTCACTCTCGGCAAACTGCTTATTCTCAGCAGAGCTGGAAGAACAACAGGTGTACTGTGGCGTGGAGTCTTACCGAAGTCATCATCCGGCTGCCATCCGGATACATCTTTCTCATCAGATCCACTTGAGAATGTAGGACGGATGATCCTGAAATCAATACAAAAGAAAGCTGCCACCCAGACAGAGGGTAGAGGAGGTGGGCAGAGCCTGTAGGTGTGTCTCCCTCTGCCTCGTTTATCTCCCTTCCCTTTCCTCTGCTCAAACAAACTCCAGATCAATAGGAGGAAATAAGAAAAAAAAATCAAATTTATGTGCGGCCTCCGAGAGTGGCTTTTCCTCTCTCTTTGCAGAACGTGTTCTATTTATGTAAAAACATCAACTCTGAAAAGCGTAATGCTTTCATTCCCACCAAATATAGTGCATTAGGGTTTATTAGCGTTTGGGAACTTCAAGTAATGGAAAAACTGAGCCACATAAAAAGTGACACATGATAAGTAGCTCTGAATTTAGCACCATTTTATTAAGAAGCCAGCACAGCCCAGTTGACAAATGGGCCAGACATGCTGACCTGCCTCACCTCCCCTAAAAAGCTCAGATGAAAACAAAAAGTTCTCTAAGCGGATGAAAATAGCTACAAAAATAAACGCGATATCCTGCGACAGGTTCACTGGGTTCAAACAGGGCTTTGGAAGATATTAAATGTTTTAAACAGAAAGGCTGTTAAAAATAGAGAGCAAAAGTAAATAACCAGGGTTTTTATTTTTTTTTTCCCCAAGATATCTTGGGGCTGAGAGTTGCAGGTGGAGGGAAGATGACTGAAACTTAAAACTAATCTGTCCCTTGATTGCATTTTATCCCAGTCTTAATGGAGAGCTCTTAGAAAACATCTGCCTCATGTTGTTGGGGTGAAAAAAGGTCTGTCTACACATTCTTCACGTGTGCTTGGTCAAAATCGGGGTGACTCAGGAAAACTCAGGAGCAAAGAGCAAAATGTCCCTCTTGCTGGCTTTCCATGAAGGTTTCTTCCATTAGTCTTCCCCCTCCCCCAACCCCAAAGGTGTTCTGGACAACCCTAGGCAGCCCCGATGGTGCTTGTGGCTTGGTGGCCTCCCATTGCCTGGAGTGTGGGCGGGAAAGGGGAATGCGGTAAAGGGGAGGGTGGTAATACCCATGATCAAGTTGGAGCTAGACGCCTGAGAGGCCTGAGAGGCCTGCTGGCTGGCTTGAGGAGGTAAGGTGCTATGTCAGAAGAGAGGAACTGGGAAGAAGATGGGGTCCTATATCCTGCAAGGACAAAAAGAAATTGCATCCTACAGTTGCAAGGAAATGAGTTCTTCCAACAACCCAAGGGAACCTCAGGAGCTGACTGTGCCTTGGTTGAACCTCCTGATGAGAACTCAGCCCAGCTGTCCCCTGGACTGCAGGCCTGTGAGCCACCCCTCCCCCTCCCCCAGAGAAGCACAGCAGAGGATCTGGCTAAGTTGTGCCTGGACTCCTGACTCCTAGAAATGTGACCTTAAGTAAAACGTGTGTGTGTGTGTGTGTGTGTGTGTGTGTGTGTGTGTGTATCCCTGCCCACCCACTGCCCCTGTTGCTGCCCTGCAAGGCTTGCAGGAAGATCTCACTTCCCTGACCAGGGATCGAACTCACGCCCTCAGCTGTGAAAGCATGGAGTTTTAACCACTGCAGCTCCAGGGAATTCCCCAGATGTGTGCTGTCTAAAGCCACCAAACTTGCGGTAGTGTGTGCTGGAGCAACAGATGACTAATGCACAAGGACTTATGCTTTATTCCGTTTCCAGAGGACGTACTGTTGCTGGATATGGACCAATTCCGTGTTCATCACTAGGCACCCACCGCCTCTTCGCCTTTCATTATCTTCCTCATTCTAAAAATAATGTGTTGCATGCACCAAAGGCCAAAATTCACATGATTCTTTTTTGGGGGGAGCAGTGCACAGGATGGGCAAAATCATGGAAACAGAAAAAGTAGTCATCGCCAGGGGCTGGAGGGAGGGGACAAAGGGTGGAGACATTGTTTAAAGGAAACAGTTTCTGTTGGGGGTGATAAAAAAGTTCAGAATGTGGACGGTAGGCATATGTGTGTACATGTGTGCTCAGTGGGCATCTGACTCCTTGTGACCCCATGGACTTTAGCTAACCAAGCTCCTCTGTGCATGGGATTCTCCAGGCAAGAATGCTGGAGTGGGTTGCCATTTCTTTCTCCAGGGGGATCTTCCTGACTCAGGGGTGGAACCTGCGTCTCCTGTATTGTAGGTGGATTCTTGACCACTGAGTCATCATCTGGGAAGCACCCAGGTAGTAGTGTTAGATGGATGACATGTATGCATCTTACATGCATCTAACATGCATGTACTTAATGTCACTGAACTGAATGCTTAAAAAGGATTCAAGTGGTAGATTTTGTTAGCTATCCTTTAGCACCACAGAAACATCTAAAGAAACCGTGACCAGGTTTTATAGCATTACTTCTCCATTGTCTTAGGAGAGTCCTGAAGACGGAAATGTTTAAGGCCCCAAAGGACTCTGTCATGAGTGTAGAACTGGGAGGATGCGGAAGCAAGGTGGCGGTGGGGGGAGGGTCGATGCAAGGGGAGGGAATCACCTTTCCCTCAGCGGTCATGGTGCTAAGCCACCGTGTGACTGCTTCACAAAAGGGCAGGGATGAGAGGGCCAGGAGGCAGGAAGGGGGAACTCCCAGGCTTTGTCTGGGGGTTTTCCTTAAGGAACTCTCCCCTTCCACCTTATAACAGTGCTGAGACACTCAATGTCAGAGGAGGCTGGTGGCGATGGTCTGAAAGGAGGTAGGGATGGTCTAAAATGATGCATAGAGACAGCCTAAAAGGATGCAGAGATGAGATGCCTGCAGGGATGCCTGAAAGGATGCAGAGATGAGACACCTGAAAGGATGCAGAGACACCTGTAAGGATGCAGAGATGAGATGCCTGAAAGGATGCAGAGACACCTGTAAGGATGCAGAGATGAGATGCCTGAAAGGATGCAGGGATGGTCTGAAAGGATGCAGAGGCCAGATGTGGAGGGGGTGGGGCAGCTAGCAGCCTCTGGGGAGGGATCCCAGGTGACAGGGGGGCTGAAGGCAGCGCTGGAAGCTGATTCTAGGACCAGCAGGAGGCAGTAAGTGTTTGGAGTCAAAACGAAGGGCCAAGTGGCTTTCATAAGGCACCAAAGTGACACTGACAAAGAAGACTCTGGCCGTGGTCTACTCTGCTCCTTAGAGAGGCGTAGTTTATCCCCAGAACAGGAAGAAGAGCTGGTTAAATAGGCTCTGGGACAAACAAGATGCATGATTAAGCCACACCATGGAAGGCAGGAACTTTCTGTTTGATGCCCTCGAACCTCCCCTGGTGGCACTTCAGTTTGCCTCCATCAAGGGGCTTTGATGACAAATTATGTGAGTACAGTAAACAGTTGGTGGTAAAGAAGCCATCTGCCAAGGTAGAAGATGCAGGGAGACCCAGGTTCAGCCCCCAGGTTGGGAAGATGCCCTGGAGGAGGACATGGCAACCCACTCCACTGTTCTTGCCTGGAGAATCCCATGGACAGGGGAGCCTGGCAGGTTACAGGGGGTCAGAAAGAGTCAGACATGACTGAGCAACCTAGCACGCACGCACAAACTTTAAACATTTCAGAGTCTAAGGTTCTGAAACTACTTAGTCTAGGGTTACAAGCATCAATTTGAATGTCTAATCTGTGCTAGCTGTGGGGTGCGGCACATATGTCATTTCTGGGGCTCCACTCCAGGCTCTTGCCTCTGAAACGTGGGATCAAGGCTGTGTCTTCTCCTGACACTGATTTGAGAGGAACATTTCTGTGTTTAGCACTATGATGAGCACACCGTCATTGCTCACCACACGGGAGGCATGATGATGAAATATGTCTGTCACACAATTAGAATGTGAGCAGACACAGTATTACTTATATGACTTGAAGGACTTCAGCGCAAAAATCCCAAATAAAACAACTACCCCCAAAGAATCTGGGGAATGAGATTTGGGAATTATTAAGAGACTGCCAAACACACACACACACACACACACACACACGCACACACACACACACACACACACACAAAACACTAGGCTAGAAGAGCGATTCTTAAACGAAAAGTGCAGCAGAACCTCTGGGAAGACTTACCAAACCTAGATGGCTGGGCCCCCGGCCTGGGGTTTTTGATTCAGCAGGTCTGGGGGAAAGCCAAGTATCTGCATTTCGGACGAGCTTCGAGCAGAGGCTGACGCTGGTCTGAGAAGCACACTTTGAGAAACTCTGTGTTGCAGGAACGTGCCACTGGAGTGTTGTTACTGGGTTCAGTTCAGTCGCTCAGTCATATCCGACTCTTTGTGACCCCATGAATCGCAGCAAGCCAGGCCTCCCTGTTCATTACCATCTCTTGGAGTTCGTTCAGACTCACGTCCATTGAGTCTGTGATGCCACCCAGCCATCTCATCCTCTGTCGTTCCCTTCTCCTCCTGCCCCCAATCCCTCCCAGCATCAGAGTCTTTTCCAATGAATCAACTCTTCGCATGAGGTGGCCAAAGTACTGGAGTTTC